>BRDA01020210.1:0-11751 GCA_036984385.1 Crenuchus spilurus
ATTGACATTTGCCATCTCCACATCATTGCATTCAGTTTTTATTCACAATTTGTTTAGTGTCCCAACTTTTTTGGAATCCGGTTTGTATATTTTAATATGTCATAACTGTACAGTGAAGAAATGACTTGTGGTCTACTGTGTTGTATAATTTTGCAGTACTTTACTAAATAAATAAAATGGTATCAATTACAAGACCTTTGTTTATAAGACCATAATTAATTGCCTGCTAACAGCGAATTAATTGTTAAGAAGCAGACTTTAACGAGTGACCCGTATTAACTTTACTACCTAGTAAGGGTTTGAACTCCAATCTTCAGCATATAAAGGGTAATGTTACCCACTATGTTAATTACAATTATCTAATTACAGTTTATTTACAAACTCCACAGGGTCTGGAATTAATAAATTTTTTGCAACAACATGAACCGTATTAGCACTTCATACTTGCATTAGTTGGCTGCTGTTATTCAACATTTGTTTTCCATCTATTACATAATGTGTTAACACCTGGGACCCAAAATTTTTTTTTACTTGGAGAAAATACAGACATGCTTAAAGATAACACAGTCAACACATCTTGTAAATGTGAACATATAATAGTAAAAACAGAGACAAAATGAAGCTATATACAACTATTTACAACAAAAAGCAGTCGTGATGTTCCATTTTGGTCAGTGCTGGCAATTCTTGCCACATTGTCTGCCTATCTTGTGGTCATCTCGCACCTCACTACATTTACAGAGGAGTAAATATAATTTAATGATCACCATGCCCTATCCTGGGCTTAGCTAGGATAGTGTAATGCCCTGCCCTGCACCCGGTTAAGAAATAAGTGACTCACCACAACCCTGATGAGGATGTAGTGGAAGGTAATGCATGGAAAGGATCACTGTTTGATCAACAACAAACAAAAACTAGTAGAATTTCAAGTCAGCACTTTTCACTTAAGTTTAGGCAGTGCTCAATGTGACCAGCTTGAACCAGCCATGTGATATCACACCAACGTAATTGCTGACTCCCGGAGGTTAAGTAAGCACTTCATGGAATGTAAGGTTTGCTTACGAGTTGTTATCTCAAATATAATTAGGATTTTCAGTGCTGTGGTGATGCATGTGTCCAAGAAGGATTGGAGCTACTGGTAATATCTCAACATGAGCACTATACCAGAGCTGGGGTTCAAGAACAAATATAATTTTGGAAGCCAAATTATCCCACTACCTCTGTTTCTGGAGCAACATGGAAACAGACATTGAAGAATGACCATATGAAGCACAATTATACAAGCAACCAAGATGGACACGGTTTTCATGGATGTATCTATTTGTATGATTAGTTTGTGGAACACTGGAAGAGCGTTGTCTGGAGTGATGGAGCTCCACCCAATATGCTTAGCATAAAGTGGAGTGCATTTTGTGATGTAATAATCCAGCATCATTACCTGACTTCATTAATACTCTTGCAGCTGAATACAATCACTGCAATGTTCCAATATTTAGTGTAAATCTTTCTCAGAGGAAAACTATTAAGACTATTGATTTCATTTGAAATGTTGAAGGAGAGAACATCTACAAATGTTTGAACAAGTAATGTACTTGCCTGAACTGTACATCAGTCACACAAAATTGCAAAATGATCAGTCATTGTATTGATATAGTGTTAATAAATCTAAGCTCACTGTCAGAAAGGCTAATGTGAAAGCTAATGTCCATTGTTCACCGTTAAATGGCCCATATCCTGCATGTTTTTTTTTTCTTCTTTGAGGTCCATATTTTTCTCCCTAAAGGAGCTTTGTGAGTTTGTGCACTAAAAAGAAAGTTATAATCTCTTCTTACATGACAATTTCCAATTTTTCTTTATCTGTAAGAATGAAACAGGCTGTTTTTGTTACTCCACCTTTACTGTGAATCCATAACAGAAATCTTGCAGGAGTCATTAGGTGGCGATTGCTCTGTATGGTCCTATAATTATCATGTCCTATAATAATAATAATAATAAGCATGTGTCCCAATGGAGGTGAGTCGAACTGGTTACTCTAAATCGCTCTGGTGTGAGTGTGCCCTGTCCTGGGTTGTTAAAAAATTACTAATGCCCTGCACCCTGTGAAGAGGTAGGGGTACTTCCTGCAACCCCAAACTGGATTAAGCTGTGAAGACAGATGGAGGGATTATTATTATTATTATTATTATTATTATTATTAAGTTTTGCTTTTTGTCTTTTGAATATTTTGACAAACTTTTGGTGAACAAAAATTCAGCCCATTCTTAATTTATTTTAATTCATCAAACCATTCCAAAACATGTAGTTGAAACTCCACCATCAGAAAAAAACTCCCTGGTTGAATCCTGCTTCAAGACAATAAGGTCCTGCATCAGTAGACTGAGGAGCAGCTTCTCTTCTAGAGCTGTGTTCACCATCATTCCCCTCCCTGAAAATCAAAGAGCTGATTGCAAGGACTGTAAGCCCACACACCGGAATGTCTATGCCATATGTATACATCTATCTTCACCCGTAGAGTCTGTTACCATAGATACCACTCAGAAATAACGTATCTGCCTATTTATTAGTATTTATATCACTCAACCCTCTGCAAATATGTACTTTTAGATCGTTAATTTAATTTTGCAGCCTGCACAAATGTCACTTTCAGCAGTTGCTGCCATTACTGTTTGATTTCTTTGTAATGCCTTTGTGCTGTTTTGGAGAGATCATGCAATATATGCATTGTGTTCAAGTATGACTATTAATATTATGTTCTGTTCTATTCTATCGGTGCACACAAGTTTTCTCCTCAATGCCCTCTGCAGTCTCAACATCTGCTAAACATTAACCTGAAAGATTAACTATGAGAGACCGAACTGTATCTCCAGGTATCGCCTCCATGTTGCTCTCATGGTGGAGTCTTTGTTTACCCATATTTATACATTTGTTAGCATCAGAGTTATGCTGCAAACTTGTTCTGTCATGCATGTTTAGGTGCTTCTTTTCTTAAGCAAGATCAGCAAAACTTCAACTGTGTGAAAATGGGGAGGCAATCAAATCAGTTCCGCTTGTGAACTGGTCAGTCTCAAAAGCATG
Source organism: Crenuchus spilurus (assembly GCA_036984385.1). NCBI lineage: Eukaryota > Metazoa > Chordata > Actinopteri > Characiformes > Crenuchidae > Crenuchus > Crenuchus spilurus. The sequence continues at coordinate 3,076 of BRDA01020210.1, forward strand.
AACAAACTAAGCAGCAAAAGTGACCACCAACAAAAAGCTCCCATGTAGAGAGCTCGAATGTTAGCAGCACATACTGCCTCATAAACCCAAAGTAAGACAAACCAAACATTAATGACCTGTAAAATGTAATACAGTAAGGTCTATTGCAGTTTATGGCATATGACATTACTTCCAATGTGCAATAAATCTGTAATGCTGGGACCTGGAATAGATTGAACTCCACACTGGAATCTCAGGCAAATCTCATTCCTGATCATACATACAGTGGATATAAGTTTAAACACTCCTGTTAAAATGCCATGATAGTGATTTAAAACAATCAGACCAAGATGAATAATTTCAGAACTTTTATCATGTTTAATGTGACCTATAATTTGTACAATTCCTTTAAACAATAAACAAAAATATTTTATGGTGGAAAAAAAAAATTAAGGAAGCAAAATAATGTGGTTGCTTAAATATGAACACCCTCGAATTAATACTTTACAGCAGCATACAGACATTTGGGTAGACATCCATCAGCATAGCACAATTTGACTTGGCAATCTTGGCCCACTGTTCCTTGCAGAAGTGCTCGAAATCTGTCAGATTGCAAGGGCCATTGTTTTGTCAATGAGAAGGTATGCTCTGGGGCATTATGGCCAAGAAGTTCAACCATGATCTCACCAGACAAAAAATGTTTTCCCACATGATTTTAGCAAAACATAGCCAGCCATGGATGTTTCTTTGTAAGAAAATGCTTCCATCTTGCCACCCCACAGCCCAGACATATGAAGAATTTATGTGAAATTGTTGTCACAAGTACAAACAGTACTTGACAGAAATTCCTGCAAGTCCGTTAATATCTCTGTATGCTTTTTAGCAACATTTTGGACCAGTTTTAGTTGAATATTTTTATCAATTTCTGAGGAATGTCCAATTCTTGGTAATGGCAGTATCATGTCAAATTTTATCCACTTGTTGATGACTGTCTTCATCAGTTGTGCCATGGCCTTGGGAGTGTTTTGCATTGAGAGAGCTACATCACCTGCAGCTCTCCAGTACTGCCTCTAACACACACACAAGCCCTGTTCAGATGGGCGTAAATATCCTTGGAGGGCCAGGTGGAATTTCTTCTTTCACAAGTGCATCTCAGATTTTATTTCTGTCTAAATGGAACAATGTCTGACCTTTGCTACTTGCCATATTTGATCTCCTAGCGGATGTACCCATGAAGATCACTATTCAGGGTTGTAGAAAATACCAAACTGGAAACTTGCTCATCCTTTAGTCATTGTATTGCCGTATAAACTCTAGTTTTATGTTGGAGGAGATCCCAAATAGGATGATATATGGACCATGGCTATGGATGCAAACCATCATCCTGTGAGATCTTAAGATCTGGATGCAGTTTGAACAGGTTTGAGAGGTTTCATCATACAGAATCGACTAGACTTTTAAGGTGACTATTGAGTTGAATTCTGTGTTAGCAATGTTAGCTTCTCAGCTCCAGTTCTTAATTAAAGCAAAATATGGACACCAAACATGTCTTGGATAATTGAATAAATCAGGGATAAGTGGAAATATGTCAATATACTTTTGGAGCAAACCATTCTAAAGTATTGGTCCAAAATGAAATGAGCAGTAGCAAAGCAGTCCAAAAAGCAAGAGATCTGAATTAAATTAAACCCAAAAATGGACTTAGGAGTTCAGTGTGAAGGACTGAAATGAATTGAGTCATTTCCTCAAAAATATATGTGAGGACATCAAAAGTGCATGGAGCTCAGGAAATGGAACTGCTTACTACCTTTTCTTATGATTGCCATGACAGCTGGTGATAAAGATGTTGAAGTGATCAGTACGCCTGGTTCTGCCATTTCCTTCCTGTATGGATATCATGTGTATTCAGGTTGTTTATACACCTCACAGGCTCTAAATCCCTGGCTGTGTTATATTACTGATTTCTTTTTTCCCCTTTGCTTTCTAATCATAATCTGAATCACTGAGACAGACGGGCGGCTGCACAATGAACCGCCCGTTTGTCCTGACTGAAATGGGTGAAGGCTTTATTCAAATAAATGCAGATTTGTTCTGCACTGACACTCTATAGCAGTATGTTCAGGCTTCAGGACCCATTTTCAAAAGCTCTGCTGCATGTCATTAATCCCGCTTTTGATACCATTAGTCATAAGCTGTAATATGTCTTCTGCAAATACCTGCTAATGTGTTTGACTTTAATGTTGCATGCTTATTGGGAAATGTGGAACCTGATGTGCACCTGTAAGAATGTTAGAACATTAAGGAACAGCTGAATCAGAAACTCTCACTCACACATTTGACATAAATCCACTTCGTAAATCATTAAAAAATGCAAGTAAGAGCAGCAGTGTGCTTGAACCCCTTATTACATCATTATGAGGGGGCTGAAACTCAATAAGCAAACAAGTCATTATAGGCAGGATCCTTCAGGGCAGACATGATTATTCATTCATCGTCATTCACTAAAAAAGCCAACAAAATGGTATAAGAATTTAAATTCAAAACATGCACCACTAGCAATGTTAGCCTGGTTGGAGGGTGTTGGAACAAAAAGATTCAGGTTTGGCTTCAAAACTTCCTTCTTTAGTTCACACTGCTGGCAAATCAGACTTGTTTCTCAAATCAAATCTGTTGAGATGACTGTCCACGCTGTTATTTGCAATCAGATCAAATTTGCCTGTCTGGACATCACAAGCCTATATGTTTGGGTTGTTGTGATAACGACATGGGCATCAGTAACTACAGCCAAACCCATGATGTAGCTTCAGAGTTGCCAGGTTCATGGTTTTCCAACAAAATTGGGCTATTTTTAATAAAAATGCACTTGTGATTGGCTGAGGATTGCAATTATTCCCCATGAGCGAGAAATTCCCAGTAAGTGTGGGTCATAAGCTCGCATTGATTAGTCCCTGCCCTTTGTACACACCTGGGCAGCTGTGGCCTGGTGGCAAGGGATTTGGTCTTGTGAACAAAAGGCTGTTGATTTGATCTCCAAGCAGGTCATGACTGAAGGGCCCTTGAGCAAGGCACCCAACCCCCAACTGCTCCCCGGGCGCAGTGGATAGGGCTGCCCACTGCTTCGGGCACATGTTCTCACAGCCACTGTGTTTACTAGTTTGTGTTTCACTGCATGGATGGATTAAATACAGAGGTCAAATTCCGTTGTGTGCAAAATCACATTGGCAAAAAAGTTGAATCTAATAATTTATTTTCTTAATAATAATAATAATAATAATAATAATAATAATAATAATATGAACGGGTCCAGACTGAGATGGATCTGTGTAAATCTGATTGTAATCATATTTCAAGCCATCTCCAAATGTGTTTTCCGTCCAATTTGCAAAAATATCTGATTTCATATGTTTTTAGCTGTCCAGACCATCAATAATATAAAATTGGATACAATCTAGAATAAAATGTAATTTGGGTCAACAGTCTGAACATAGCCAAAGTGTTAGCAATTAGTTCTGCAGTTCCAGTTATTGGTAACATAAATAGCACAATAGTTTCTGTATAAACACATCACCAAAATGTCCCTCAACCCAATAAACTGCATCCAGATCTTAAAATCTCATTAATTAAAATATGTTTCATAACTTACTGTGAGCTTAAAAAATATGTCGCTACATGCAGCCAAAAAAGACAGCAGCTTTTTGTTCATTTTTATGGTACTTGTACACAGTAAGTGATACTGTGTCCTAAAATACATCAAGTAGTCTGTGAGACCTTAATTAAAATCGGTTTGCAGTTTGACTTGATTGAGAGAAGTTTTGGTGATGTATTTTTACAAAAACGATTGGGATATTTAGGTGATTATTTGGTTTGCTTCAGTTTGAAAGTGCATCACAATTCAGTTCTCTTATTGCCAGAATAAAAAACTATTGAACCATTAGCAGTGAAATGCTGTGGAGTGATGGGGAGCTTCAGGGAACCAAAAGTGGTTCTTTTATGGCATGGCATAAAAAATACTCCAATACCTTTGTTTTTCCAGAGTATACTTCACTATAAGTAAGGTAATAGTGAAGCGAAGCCTCATCTTTTAGCATTTAGCAACATCATCTCTATGTCCCTCACTCTTTCTCCCTCTCCTCTGGTTTTCTACCTCAGCCCCATTACCCAGCACAAAGAGCAGTCTGATCAAAGGTTCCTCTTACTCCTTACTGTGGCATTTGCATGAGAAGCGAGCCATAATACAGCAGGCTAAAGCGTTCTTCTTTAGCAGCCGTTTCAGCAGCATTGTTGTGCTCTGCACTGAGACGCTGAAGACCTGCCATAAACAGATGGTAAACAGTCTTCTGCTCCTTTTTGTGGGAGACTTTGGTGAATTTGTGTGGATTTTCACCCTAATGTAGAGCTCTCAGGATAATTCCCTTCTTTTAGCCTCCCTGGTGTAGACGTATTACTTTATGCAAGATTGGAGGCGTTACCCATTGAGCTTCATCCTCAAGAGTCCTCCCCTCACTTGGGTACCAGGTAACGCAGTCCCATTTTTCACCCCACTACAATTCACCCTCCCTAAATGGCTCCTTGCAGGTAACTAACTGTAAAACACAAATACAAGGAATACTCACTGAAACAAACACATTTATGTCCTTAATGTTTCATTCTGTTTATGATAATCTAGAGCTTAATCACCTGGACTGTGTCAAATATCAACTAATATTTTCCAGGTTCTTGTATATGCAGTATGTAGTATATTCTAAAGTTTAAGCCTTTACCAGTAAAGTGATCATCTTTTTATGTTGAAGAGTGGGAACCAGACACCATATTGAGTGTTACAAGCGTTTTTAGCCAGTAACCATGGACTATGACATTCTTATAGTCTCATACTCAAAACATTCAACATATTCAACTTAAAAATGAAAGCTAAATATTTGAAAAGTAATTATTTACATGTTCAGAAAAAAACACTAATATTAGTTAAAATAACAATAATGAAATAAGTTGTAATTTTATGTATGTTAATGTGTTATATACAGTTTAGTCTTTTGAATAAAATTATGAACAATGTCACATTTCTAATTCTTGGAGTTGAAATGCCAAGGAAAATTGTAGCCATGACTAGTACAACAATACACTCATTGTTGCCATAATTGACCCATGAGAGTCTAAATTGGGCTGCAGTTGGTTCAGAATTATTTGTTTTATTATTTAAAAAAAAAAGAAGCACACAATGAATTGTAATATACTCCTCTACTAATGTGGCTGCTGAAGTCTGCAGTGATTTAATACATTAAATAAAGTGTAATTTTATTGTAAAATGTTTCTTAATAAAATAAGCTAATTATGTTAACTTATTGTATGATCTTCTCAGCTGCCATAACTGCAGTGCATGTATGACAGTGTTCAACACACAGCTGCTTCTTTTTAAACAAATGTGATGCTGTGTTCTCATTGCTGTACATGATCCTGGTCAGACAGCAAGTTAGTAAATGTCATTTAAGTCAGTATAAGAGTTATCATAAGTTTAGTGTTACATGAGTGTAACAAGTAGACTAAAATTAGGCTGTAGATAAAGAAGTCTACACACTCGCATGCCTACTTTTAAAACTGCTTTTTAGTGTGAGAGTGCCATCTTGTGGTCAAGTAAGCAAAATAACTAAGACTTTCTTAGTTTTCCCCAATTATTCTTAAAACTGAAGGGAGAAAATGTCATTTTGACAGATCCTGCGTTTTTATGATGTCACAACACAGGCTCAGTAAAATAATAGTAAGATATTTTCACTTAAATGTAGTTGTTAAGCTCACTTTGTACTGATTGACAGCTACACGATGCAAATGTGTGCCTATACACTTCACAGCACAGTCTATACATATTTGATTTAGACTCTGCAATATTCCATAACCTGCTGGTGTTATGATTTAACTTATTATGCAAATGAGATTGCACTAGGTACTAGTACTGATTCTACTAGGGCAAGTTACAGAGAATTGCTCTCTCATACCACCTTATTCATTACAAACTGCTGCTCTCAAATTCTTCATATGTATGTGTAAATACATTTTTTTGTTCTTACCGCTTGGGCAGACCACTCCTGGTTGCAAGATGTGGGCCATATATATGCCAGATTAGGGCCACATACCAGCCAAATGTAGGAAACACTGCCATATCTCTGCCAAAAGTGGACCACATCTGTTATGGTACATAATGTGGTACATAATGTTGGCCAAATGTGTATTTTCAATATAAGAGCCACATTTGGCTCACATGCAGTTTGCCAATGGCAAGAAGTGCCATTTCACAACCAGATGTGGCCCACATCTGTATGCTATCTGGGAAAGCTTCAGCGCTTTGAAAAGCTTTGTTGTGCCACTGCTACTGCAAACTAGATTCAATGTCCTGTGTTTATACTACACTTATGGAACACACAAGAGGGCAGAGTGAACACTTGCTCAAAGCAGTGGGCAGTTCTATACACAGCACCAAAGGAGCAGTTGGGGATTAGGTGCCTTACGCAGGGGCACAGTCATCCCAAGGGTTTGAAACAGTGACCTGTCCATGGTAGCCCCAGGCCATGGCTGTCCTTCACTGAAATGTTAAATGTATACATCACTGTAATGTAAATTCACAAGTACAAAGAAGAACCAAAGATAAAGCTTGGAATGAAATAAGAACAAGAGATAAAATAACTAAAGGTTTTTCCAAACAACTACATTTCTTTCAATACTTACACTGAGGTTTCGAGATCTAAGAAACGGCAAACACATCAGAGACTTAATCAACTTACCAAATAGAGTTGAGGATCAGCACATAGCAGTACAAACTCAGTGCTGAGTGGCTTACATGAGCTGCTTAAACAGAGATCAGTCAGGTGTTTTGAATTGCTCTGATTAAACTATCTCCCTCTGGTGGTGGCACTATGCTGCGCTCTTTAAACATATTACCTCTATATGAACTTTATATACAGGTTTATTTACTGTGTTTCTTTTTATAGTTTTACAACTTCTTTAAAGTGGTCTTCTTAGTCAAATGTCTCATTTTCAATAAAGTTACTTTTTTAAAGATACTTTTGTAGGGGTTCTTTTAATTTCAAGTAATTTACTTTGCACACCACTGTTCTTCCAATCAAAATGCTGACTGAACAGACGGAATATTTTCACTGCTCCATGATTGCTGCCATCAGTAGACATGCCACAGTAAGGAAAATCAAAATGCTTCTAGAGCAGGGGTTGGCAACCTTTAACACTCAAAAAGGCATTTGGACCCGGTTTCCATGTAAAAGAAAACACTGGGAGCCGCAAATACTTTTTGACATCTATAATGAAGATAACAGTGTATATACTGTTTTTTTTTGGTGCTTGAACATACATTTTATTATTATTATTAATCATTAATAAATATTGACAAATTGTGCTTCATATTTTATTAATAATTACTAGTTACTATTAAAAATATACTAATAAGAACTATTAAACATTATACATAATAAAATAATACAATTAATATTAATCAATAATAAAATATGAATACATTATTACATATTATTAAACAATAATAAACTGTTAAAAGCCTGTAACATAAAATTATCACCCAATTTTGTGTTTCACTTTTTCAGTCAACTTCACTCCAGCTCATTATCACCAACATTACACTTATGTTTGGACTGTACAGTCACACATAATTATACCTCATTTTTTAGTAAAAATAAGCAGAAATTCTGAATTCTTTTGATAATAGTTAAACTTAGAGACATGTAAATTGATAACTTATCACAGAATGGTACTCATACAGACAGACTCAAATGTTAATGTTAATGAATTTTAATATGAAAAATCTGATATTAAAATATGTCTAGCTGCCGTGACACAGGCAGAACTAACACTCAACATGTTAACAACAATCGGTGAGCTTGTGGGCCGCCTTTTGGAAAGCAGGTTTCAGATTGAGTGGCTTGGATTTCAGCTGGGTCCTTCCTCCATTTAATATAGTGTTCATGTCAGTAGCTCTGTGCTAATTCAATGCTACAAGAAGCTAACAGTCCAGCACACTGAAGTGATGCTGTTTGAAACTAAGTCTATTATTAAACTTTACAACTAGAGTATGTCATTTTGTAGAAACTAGAAAGTGTAAGCCATTTTTAATGCAAACAAAAAAGTCCTTCCTCTCACTTTCAGCCTTCCTGATAAAACCTCTCCCCTAAAATGTGCAAAAAATGCTAAGCTTAGCTAATCACACAGAGAGAGTGTATACAATACTATTCACCTCATGTCTCAATCACATGTAAGAAAATTCCTAACATTGTATTTCAGATATCATCCATCATTTACATACAGATTACATATGAGCTAGCTAGCTTACAGTGTTATAAAATACAAAAACAGTTAGCTATGCTAGCTATAACCCATGAAAATAACAAATCCCTTATACAAACCGGATTCCAAAAAACAAATTTTGAATAAAAACTGAATGCAGTGATGTTGAGATGCCAACATCTAATGTTTTATTCAGAATAGAACACAAATCACAGATCAAAAGTTTAAACTGAGAGAATGTATCATTTTAAGGAAAAGATATGTTGTTTCAAAATTTCATGGCGTCAACAAATCCCAAAAAAGTTGAGACAAGGCCATTTTACCACTGTGTGGCATCCCCCCTTCTTCTTACAACACTCAACAGACGTCTGGGGACAGAGGAGACCAGTTTCTCAAGTTTAG
>BRDA01020220.1:0-22592 GCA_036984385.1 Crenuchus spilurus
AATAAATTATTTTTCTTTTATTCTTTTATTATTTTATTTCATTTATTATTTTATTGATTTTATTTTTTATTAATTTTTTTATCTTTTAATTGATTTGTTTATATACTGTTAGCATTTTCAGATTTGCTACAAATGAAAAGTGAATTACAAATCCAATGTATTATTATTATTATTATTAAAAGCATAATCCAGTGTTGTGCCAAATTCAGCACCCCCGCCGTGAGATGCATCCCCTGTTGGGAGCACACACGCTACTTACTGGTGGTATTTCGTTGCCTTTACTTTACTTAAATACAATTAATTTCAGTCATGAATAAAGGAAATAAAGCTTTTAATGAGGTAAGATGACTGTCTGTGTGTTATCTAACTGATAAATTGTCGACATGATTAATTATATTGCTTTGCTAGCAGTGGCTAACGGTGATGTTTTTGAGTGGCAAGCTGCATAGCAATGCTGATATCAGAGGTGGGAGTAAGTCCCTCATGTGCAAGTCACAAGCAAGTCTCAAGTCATCGCCTTCAAGTCACAAGCAAGTCCCAAGTCACTGTGGTGAGAACCAAGCAAGTCAATTTGAGTCCCTACTGTGAGTCAAGCAAGTCTCAAGTCAAGTCATACAAATACAGTCTGATCTACCCCAGTTTCCACATTTAAATAAAAACAGATGGTTGTATACAAATTGAGTTTTATTTCAACATAAACTAAACCTATTAAACATCAAATATACCTCAAACATACAATTACATAACTTACTTAATTCGGTCTCTTCACAATTCCCAGAATGCACCGCACAACCTGCAACATCCGGTTCACCATTTTTTCGTTTATGTCTCGTTTGTGCCAGCTATGCTATATACACTGTTTACAACTTTATTTGGTAAGTAAATACTTGCGTGATATCTACTAGCTTTTGTAACTATATGCAGATATTATGTCTTTTGATATTAAACATCATATCTTGTTGTGTCAACTTGTATGTTCAATTTATGCAGTGGGTTTTTAGTGTAAACACGTTGTTGCAAGCTATCGTGTTGCATGCTATCAATTCAATGTAGGCCAGTGTGGCAAGCAGCGTGATAGTGTAGCTTAGTATTGATAGCATGGTGAACCGGATGTTGTCAGTTGCGCGGTGCATTCTGGGATTTATGAAAGGGGCGAATAACCTATTAATGCATCTCTCGAAGGTGCTTCTTAATGAACATTTCTAATCACAAAAAAAGTATTGCATCATCAACTGAATAGTAGATAAAATTAAAATAAGTATATTAAAATAAATAAAAACATATTGCCTGAAATATAAAGCTGTTACATATAAAAACAATGTCTGAAATGTTATTACAAACTTTACAAAACATTACATCAAACCATGAAAGCATTCACATGTTTTTAGTATGCCACATACTATTCATGCTATTTTGTCCAGTTCATATCCACACTAGCAAACATCTCTGCCGCAATCTTATCTTTACATATGCTGTTACACTCAGTAAGGCAGACAAACGCAGATATAAGTCAGTGAACTTTACTGAAAAATACACACAAGATAACCACAAGACAGAGTCGAAGTCGAAAACAGTCCTAGATCAGTGGGAGCAAATGGGTACAGAGGGAATATCAGGCTCGAGGTCAGAGACAGGCAAAGATCAAAAACAGAAGTCAAAGAATCGAAGAATCACAGAGATAAACGCTTGTTAAGGCAATCGGAAGATTGGAAAAAACTCGCCCACAGGGGCGAGTGAGGTAAGCAGATATAGTCTGTACTAATGAGTCCCAGGTGAGCTTGTTAATACTCAGGAGAAGCGGAGTGATGGGGGCGTGACTGCAGTGCTGTGTCCTCCGGTGTCTGTGGCGAAAGTAGGTCAAGTTCAGGTTGCTTGTGAGCGTCTGTGTCAGCAGGGGGTGTGACATCACCCCCCCCCCCCGAGGGGGCGGAAGCGGCCAAGGAGCGAGGGACCCCCGAACCACGACCCCTGTTAGACAAAACACGTGAATGGGAACCACTGTCTCTCGGCCGTCCACGGGGACGTGGAGCAGGACGATCCAGGCGTCTAGCGTGGAATTCGGATATGAGACCAGGGTCGAGTATGTCCTTAGCTGCCACCCATGATTGTTCCTCCGGACCGTAGCCCTCCCAGTCTACCAGATAATAGAGACCATCCTTGTGCCTCCGCGAGTCTAGGAGCGCGCATACCTGGTAGATAGGAGAGTCCTCATACTGGGGAGATTGTGGAGGATGAGAGTCAAGCCCGGCTTCATTCATAGGACCCTCGCGGAACGGCTTTAAAAGAGAAACATGGAAAGTATTAGACAAACGTGATCCAGCAGGCAATAGCAATTTATACGAAATGTCATTAACACGTTTTGATATCTTATAAGGTCCCATATATTTGGGACTTAGTTTGGTTCTTCCCTTCATATCTTTAGTAGAAAGCCAAACACGATCCCCAACTCGGTACACCGGAGTCGGCCCTCGTCTCCGGTCCGCCTGTTGTTTATGCCGCCTCAGCACCTCCTTGATGTGCTGATGAGTGTCCTGCCATACCTTCTCGCTACGTGCCATCCATTCCGTTACAGCTGGCACATGCGAGGAAGTAGCAGTCCAGGGTGCGAGTGGAGGTTGATATCCGAGGACACATTGAAAGGGTGTCATGCCAGTGGACGAGGACACGAGGGAGTTTTGTGCCATCTCTACCCATGGTAAGAAATGTGACCAGTCCGCGGGGTTATCATGGTAATAAATCCTCAAATATTTTCCCAGTTCCTGATTCATCCTCTCGCATTGTCCGTTACACTGTGGGTGGTAACCCGAAGTCAGACTAACGTTAATACTGAGATTTTTGAAGAAAGCTGTCCATACTTGAGAAGTGAATTGTGGTCCACGGTCAGAGAGAATGTCCTCTGGTATGCCGAAATTGCGAAATACGTGGTTAAACAGAGCTTCGGCTGTCTGAAAAGCATTAGGGATCTGAGAGAAGGGAATAAATGTGACTCCTCTTGAAAAACGGTCTATTATGGTGAGAATAGTGGTATAGCCTTGAGAGTCCGGTAAGTCAGTGACAAAGTCTAACGCAATATGTGACTATGGTCTTTCTGGAACAGGAAGAGGGCATAATTTCCCAGCTGGTAAAGTCTTGGGTACTTTACTCTGGGCACAAAGTGTACATGATTGAATGTATTCATGTATGTCTTGTCGTAACCTAGGCCACCAATATTTACTAGAAATAAGCTGAGCAGTACGGCTCTCACCTGGATGCCCTGAAGACACCGAGGAGTGAGCCCAGGTAATAAGACGGAGTCTACATGATGGTGGTACATAAATTTTGTTGGAGGGAGTCTCTGGTGGGATCGCTGTGCCTTGCATAGCTTTCGTAATCTCATCGTCCAAGTTCCAGTGTAAAACTGAAATGAAGGTCTCGGGAGATAATATATTAGCATTTTCCTGTGTAAGAATGTTACTGGGCTGATGTATGCGGGAGAGAGCGTCGGCCTTAAGATTCTTTTGTGCTGGGCGGTATGTAATGTTAAACTGAAAGCGGGAAAAGAATAGCGACCAACGAGCCTGTCTCGGGTTCAACTGTTTAGCTGCTTTCAGATATTCCAGATTTTTATGGTCCGTATAAACTGTAAAAGGGTATTTGGCTCCCTCTAGCCAATGCCTCCATTCCTCTAGGGCAAGTTTTATGGCTAGAAGTTCTCGGTTGCCTATTCCGTAGTTACTCTCAGCCTGGCTGAACTTGTGGGAATAGAAAGCAATGGGTCTTAGTTTAGATGTTTTGCCGGAGCGCTGAGAAAGAACAGCTCTGACCCCTGTTTCAGAGGCGTCCACCTCTACCTCAAACGGCAAGTCCGGATCGGGTTGAGCGAGAACGGGAGCTGTGGTGAAAGCAGATTTAAGTCTCTGAAAGGCTTTTTCAGCTGCATCAGTCCAGTGAAGTCTGCGTGGGGGCCCTTTTAAAAGGGTGGTTAACGGAAGCGGCTACTGAACTAAAAGAACGTATAAAACGGTGGTAATAATTGGCGAAGCCTAAAAAGCATTGTAGTTCTTTAACCAACGTTGGAGTGGGCCATTCTAACACAGCCTGGACCTTCTGCGAGCTCATGACAATACCGTCAGCACTGATGTCAAAACCTAAAAACTGGATTTTGTCTTTATGGAATTTACATTTCTCCAACTTCACATAGAGTTTATTAATTAATAGAAGTTGAAGAACCGTCCTGACATGACATATGTGTTGTTGCATGGTCTCAGAATAAATTAAAATATCGTCAAGGTAACAGAAGGCGAATCTACCGATAACGTCTCGAAGGACCTCATTAATAGAGGACTGATAAACCGAAGGACTAAGGCCGAAAGGCATGACTAAGTACTCATAGTGCCCCCTAGTGGTACTAAAAGCAGTCTTCCACTCATCGCCCTCTCTGATTCTGATGAGGTTATAGGCGCTTCTTAAATCTAATTTGGTGAAGACGGTGGCGTTGCGGAGCTGTTCTAGGGTGGAAGGGATGAGAGGCAGAGGGTAGGAATACTTTAAGTACTTGATTAAGGGCCCTATAATCTATGCATGGTCTTAACCCCCCATCTTTCTTCTTTACAAAAAAAAAACCTGAGGAGGCTGGTGAAGTTGAATGTCTGATAAAACCCTGGTCCAGTGCCTCCTGAAAGTATGTCTCCATGGCAGCCTCCTCCTGTTGTGTAAGAGGATAAACCTGAGATTTGGGAAGAGGGGCCTGGGAAATCAAATCTAGGGCACAGTCAGTATGACGGTGTGGTGGTAACACAGTGGCTCTTTGTTTGCTGAATACTTCTGCGAGATCTGAATATTGCTTGGGAATAGTTTGGGGTTGGTTGACGTCAGGACTTTCAATGGAGGTGGACCTGATGTGAATAATAGGCGTAGAGAGACAGTTCCTGTCACAAAATGAGGACCATTTAATGATGTGTGGCGGGTCCCAGGAAAGGACGGGGTTATGGGTGCGAAGCCATATATATATATAGTATAATGGGAAATTGGGTGTCTAAGAATATAGAATGGTAGTTGTTCTTTGTGTAGAGCACTAATCTGGAAGGATAGTGGCATAGTCTGGCGAAGAATTTCTCCGGATCCCACAGGTCGGCCATCCAAGGCTGCCAAGCGCATAGTGTGGGTGAGCGGAAAGGAGGGAATCTGCCATTCGTCCACCAGTGACTGGGCTATAAAATTTCCCTCAGCTCCCGAGTCGATCAGCATGGGAACTGTAAAAGAAGAACCAGGGCAGTAAACAATGCCAGGCATTCGAAACGATTTAGCCACTGAACAAGTGCTGGTGATACTCACAGTTAAAGCACGTGGATTGGATGCCACGCGCTGTTCTGGAGATGGGGGTGGAAGAGGAAGCGCGCGTAGAGCGGATGCTGTGTTCCTGTCCGGCGTGTTGTAGTAATGCCGTGAGCTTAGTAAATGACAGTCTCTCACAAGATGACCTGTACCAGCACAGTACAGGCAAAGCCCCTCTCGTATACGGCGGTTCCTCTCTTCCTGGGTGAGTCTAGATGAATCGCACTGCATGGGTTCCGGTACTGGAAGGAGGCTTAAACGTGGTGCAGTAAGGGGTCTGTGCTTCTGTCTGCGCTCCCCTAACATATGATCGAGCCTAATGGCCAGTGCAATGAGTTGGTTTAAGTCCATGTCCTCATCTCGACATGCTAATTCTGTCAGCACATCTTCATTTAGTCCATTTCTAAACATAATAATTAAGCCAGGATCGTTCCAGCCACTCCCTGCTGCTACCGTGCGAAACTCAAGCGCATAGTCTGCTACTGAGCATTTACCCTGCCGAAGTTTGGTAAGTTGTTCACCTTTAGAGCGGTCTTGATGGGGGTGATGAAAGACACACCGGAACTCTGTTAAAAACTCTTCGTAGGTACCACGCGACACCCGTGGCCAAACCGTGGTGATCCAATCCAAAGCCCTCTCTTGTAGTCGAGAGGCAATGAGCGAGAGCTTCTCCATATCTGACGTTTCCTGCTGAATTAAAATACACCAGCAGAAAACCAGGGCATCGATCTGGATTACCATCATATTTGTCTGGTTTGCTAGTGTGACTCTTATTGGCTGAGGTAGACGAGGCATTGCTGGATAGGGTAACTAGGCTACGTTGCATATTCTCGTTAATCTCCATCATGCTGTTAAACATTCGAGAAAAATGAGTTTGCTGTTCCCTCTGCTGCTGAGAAATATAATTCACCGACTGTGTTACCTCTTGTAAGAGCTGATGGTGTTGGCCGAGCAGCTGACCTTGGGAGGCCACAGTGGTTTGGATCTGATCACTATCTGCTGTCTGCATGTTGAAGGGGAGTTATTCTGTTACACTCAGTAAGGCAGACAAACGCAGATATAAGTCAGTGAACTTTACTGAAAAATACACACAAGATAACCACAAGACAGAGTCGAAGTCGAAAACAGTCCTAGATCAGTGGGCGCAAACGTGTACAGAGGGAATATCAGGCTCGAGGTCAGAGACAGGCAAAGATCAAAAACAGAAGTCAAAGAATCGAAGAATCACAGAGATAAACACTTGTTAAGGCAACCGGAAGATTGGCAATAACTCGCCCAGAGGGGCGAGTGAGGTAAGCAGATATAGTCTGTACTAATGAGTCCCAGGTGAGCTTGTTAGTACTCAGGAGAGGCGGAGCGATGTGGGCGTGACTGCAGTGCTGTGTCCTCCGGTGTCTGTGGCGAAAGTAGGTCAAGTTCAGGTTGCTTGTGAGCGTCTGTGTCAGCAGGGGGCGTGACATATGCTAGATGTCAAGGTTGCTAGACAGTGTAGATATGAACAGAACAAAATAACAACAAGACATGTGACATACAAATACCACACGTGTTTTTTTTTTGTATACATTTTGTGTGTTTGTTATTTTGTATACATTTGGTCTGGTTAGGTTTGTTTTCACACTGCATTTTTGCAAGCGCTCCAAGGACTTTTATTATGACATGCCCATGTACTGTCGTCATCACTTACATGGTGTGCGTCTTCCTACACTCAACACTGATTGGTTTGTAGAACAACGTGCATCTGACATGTTTTATATAGCACTGTTTCCTTAGTTTAGGTTGCTCTGTCATCCTGTTATAGCCTTTCTCTCTCGTTATCTCAGAAAATAAGCTGCACGTTTCAGTATTTTCGTTTGTTTTTAAGCTGTCTTTTCACATGTTCATCAGACCAAAATTTAATTAAACATGTCGTCTCCTCCTCGCTCCAAGGTCTACCACGGCTGCATGCAAATCAGCCGATCATGCTAAAAAATAAAATCATCTAACGTAATCTAACTTTGTTTTGAATTTGCATATATTTAAATTAAAAAATCAAGTGTTTGAGTCATCTGTCTCAAGTCTGTCAAGTCTCAAGTAATAAAGATCAAGTCAAAGTCAAGTCGAGTCTTTTACCAGCGTTAGTCAAGCAAGTCTCGAGTCCTCAAAATTGCGACTCGAGTCTGACTCGAGTCAAGTCATGAGACTCAAGTCCCCCACCTCTGGCTGATATCTATGCAAATCTTCTATTTTTTATTGGCTGCTCCCAGCATGGGGCAGCATAAGCGTGCCCGACAGCTCATTATTGAAAGCATGTTGAACATGCACAGTGTTTTCTACTTCTCACTTGCGTAAATGGATGCTTACAGGCCAGCCCCATACTCACTAACTAAATGAAGACTGCTGAAACTACTGACCTTACTCAACATGTACAGGAATATTTTAAATGTATTGGGAACTACTGCCATTTTCATAAGCCAAATACACAGCAGTGTTAGAAAATAATACCTGCCCCTAATGTAGACATCCCTGCACACAGAATATAGAGTATTCCTTTAAAGGAAACCTGACTTCTGTTGATCTGTAATAAATATAACAGTGATATTTGAAAATGATTCAGCATCAAATTCTGAATTAAATGCAGGAAAATGTTTTCTGGTCTATCCATCTTTAAAATAAATACATCTCACAGTGTAGCATTAGGCTTCAATGTCTGCCAGCTTTTGGACACTCCTACGCAAATAAGATATTTGATTAGAGTGAAATAATCTCTTATTTGAAAAGTCTTCTTGCATCTGCCACTTTGATAGTGCATTTGATGATATAATCAAATAAACATTCAGATGTTTACAGTATAATTATAACCATTATTCTTTTATTTTAAAGTAATAAATCATTCAACTTTATTAATTCCTTCATTCCTTTATACTTGCTAATAACGATGTATGCTTTAACATTACCAGTATCATACTTGCTTGATAAATATGGTAATTCATGATACCATACATTTGCCATTAAAATAAGCATTATAAATACAGCCTTCATATATATAGTCTACTGCATTTGAAATACATTATTCATTTCGGCTTTTGGAACTAAAGTCTGCGTCTGTTTACGAACAGCAGGTAATTTTCCTTTTTTTCTAAAACATAGATAGATAGATAGATAGATAGATAGATAGATAGATAGATAGATAGATAGATAGGTAGATATAGATGTAGATTGATTGGTTTCCAAACAATATTTTAATTTTGAAATAGTAGTACAGTGGAAGGTTTGGTCAGAATTTCTCTAGCTGTAAAAGATAATTTCATTTCCAAAACATATACAGTTAAAGAGGACACATTAAAAAAAATATTTTAAGAATATTGCTTCTCACAGTTTCAAAATAAGAAAAAATGGGAAAGGCCCAAAGTTGGGCATCCTGCATGATCAATACTTAGTAACACCACCTTTGGCACAACTTGTTTAGTTCTTGTTCAAGCTTTCACTTCTTGTTTGGGAACAAATGTTTTTCACGTTCTGTGAATTCTTGGTCCATCTTGTGTGCACTGTTCTTTTGAGGTCTAGTCACAAATTTTCAATGATGTTTATTTCAGGGGAATGTGAGGGCAATTGCAAAATCTTCAGCTTTCACCTGATAAAGTAGTCCATTGTGGATTCAGAGTTGTGTATAGAATTTTTTATTCTGTTGTAGAAACAACATTTTCATCTTCAGCCTTTTTTTTACAGATTATGTAATGTTGGCTTCCTCAATTTGCTGGTTTTTTAATTGAATCCATTTATCCATTCTACTAGTGAAATATTCCTGGTGCCACTGTCTGCATCACAAGCCCAAATCACGACCAATACACCCCTATCCATAATAATTAGAGAAGTTTTTGTTTAATGAAATTCTGTCCGCAGTTTCCAATATGCATCAGAATTGTTTAGATGTTCCTTTGCAATCCTCTTATGTCCACATTTTGTTGTGAGGATGCAGGAAAGTTTATCTTCTACCATAAAAGTCATGTGTAGGTGTTGCTGCACAGTAAAGCAGTGCATGACTATTCGAAAATCTGCTAAATATTCTTGAAGGATTTGCAGTCGAACAGGGATTTTTGGCCTTCCTAGCAAACCTATGGGCAGCTCTCTCAGAAAGTCTTGATCTTCCAGATCTCAACTAAAGCTCAGCTGCCCTTGTTAAATGCTATTTCTTCATTGCTTAACAAACTGAAGAAAAATGCTACCTGAAAATGCTTTACAATCTTCTTAGTGTTCTCCTGCTTTATTGCATCAGTTACTTTAATTTTAAAAATGGAAGTCTGCCTCTTAAAGGAGGCAATGGCTGATGATTGTTGGGACAAGATTTGAGGAGTCAACACTATATGAAAATGTATAAATCTTTGAAATTTGCTCATTGGGAGCTTGCTAAAATATATCATAGAATTCAAATCTCTTGGGGTGCCCAAATGTCTACATGGTGCTCATTTCATTCTTTTCACTCTAAAACTGTATAAAACAAAAATAATACCCTAATCTTGCTTAACATGAGGAAAATAATATTTCATCTTTATTCCTTTGGTAGATCAATGTAAGGAACGAGCTAGTATGCACAAAGCATGTGCAAAAGTGCCTTATTTATAGGCTTGCTAGAGTGAACAACCATGACTGTAGGCTGGCTGAAGCTAACAAAAACTAAATAACTGAAAGAGCAAATCACTAAGAGTCTTGACTTGTCATAATTAGAAATGGAGAAATGAGTTTTAAACATCAATCAATGGACTACATCACCAGCATATTTAAGACATAAAATAACATGAGCATCCACTGTGGTGACTTTACAAAGCATGAATGAGAGACACTGGCTTATATACACCACTAAAAAACAGGAACAAGACAAAGGTGATAATCATTCAGGTGAGGGGTGGTACGCAGAACGTAAACAACTCCATGTATGTACTTCTTTTTGTGATGGTGTTGCTGACCCTGTTGGTGAATGTGTTTTCATATCCTTCTCTAGGTGCTTCTTATCCTTATCTGAGGTGCTTGTTGGTCTCTGCATTTATCAAAATTAAATCATCTCCTTCAGAGGTCATAAAGAATAGCAACAAGAAAATGAATTTCACTGATGATGCCTCCACTACACCAGAGCAATATCATCCTGTCCTTTTAACAAACAGCACCAGCACCACTTGGACATCGTATGTTTATATTTCTTGTAATCTAATCAATGTCATCTTGGGTCTCCCAGCTAATTGCTATGTACTCTGGCTTATGTTAACAGGAAGAGGTGCTGGGGTTGTGTCAGATTTCTATAGTCTCAATCTCACTGCTTGTGAAATCCTCTATTGTTCTGGTTGTCTGATAGCCTTTAGTCTTTCTCCTTTAAAATATATTATGTTTCAGAGTTTTATATCCGTATTTCCTGTTTATGCTCGTCCCCTGTTCCTCTGTCTGATCTGTGTGGAGCGTTATGTGGCAGTTGTCTATCCTGTCATCTTTGTGAACCACAAATCTCTGAGGTACAGGGTGATATGTTCTGCTGTTGTTTGGGTGCTACTGGCAGGCTTTGGAGTTTTTTGTATGTTTATTTTATCCTCATATAATACATCACTTTTCTTTTGCGTTGTACTGCCACAGTACTTGCTCTTCCTCATGATTAAACTGTTCTGTGGTTTTGCTGTACTCAGGGCTCTGAAGTATCAGGGGCCAGGAGAGAGGGTTAGGCAAAGAGAGGCAAACAATTTGAAGAAAAAAGCATTTAATATTATTCTGATATTCACAGTGGCCATGGTCATTAATTACACTCCTTTCCTTTTAGGAGGAATTTTATATCATTATCTGTCAGTAAATTGTTTTATAGGTTTCTGGACAATTAGTGTTTGCATTTCTGTGGCTGTTAGTTTTGTGTCTCCTGTCATGTATATACGACAATATGGGAATCTTAAACTGGTTACAAGTTTTATTCACAAGTTCACCACCATTTTTGGCTGAAGTTAGAACTGAGGAGCTATGTATTTTACAGCACCTATATAAACATCATAGTAGTCCTTTGAAACAGTGAATTGTTTATCATGAAATAAACCAAAATCTTTCACCATATCATCTTCCAGCTTTATTTATACATTCTATCATTTCAAGTAACAAGAAAAATGACAAAACATCTGAAAATTATTTAAAAAATGAAAAACTACAACATAATCTGATAAAAATTGTGTTCCCTAACCAAAAGTACTGAAACCTTACTCTTTAGGGTTCCCAGTGACAGAAAATGTATAGATCCAGTAAGTATCTAGTGCTTTATTTTCTGAGAGTTGGCATTACCCACAACACTAGTACAAATTGTGATAGAATCAATACAAACCTCTGCTACAAATTTGCTACAGATTTTGGAAGAAGTCATCACTAACCAAGTCCCATCGTTATTATTAGTAGCAATAATAAAATGTTTTATTTATAGATGATAATCAAAGATTAGCTTAATTTTATTTGTTAAAAATAATCAAATTTAATAATTGATGCCTGCAAACACATTCAACAAAACTGGGACAGAGGCAAGTATACCGCTGGGTTCAGATCACCTTATCTTTAATGTTACTACAGACATTTTCATTTGGAGATGGATCTGGAATGAAGGCAGGACAGTTACACACACACATTGTATGTGTACAAAGTCGTACTATTGTAACTTGTGCAGAATGAGGCCTGGCACTGTCCTGCTGAGTTGTCTTGATGGCAGTTTATGTCTCTCCAAACAACCTTCACATATATGCAGATCACTTATGCCATGGGCACTAATGCACCACCATGCCATCACAGATGCTGGTTTTTGCACTTTTAATTGGTAACAGTTTGGATGGCCTTTTTCATCGTTGGCCTGTACAATCCAACATGTTTTTCACAAAAACAAGCTGAAACGTGGATCTGTCTGGCCACAGAATGTTTCCACTGTCTTTTGGTCCATTTCACTTGGTATTGTGAGTTTCTCAAACAAAACCATATGAGGGTTTGATGCTCACACACATTCAGCAACATTTTCCTCTCTTGGCCTACACACCAAGATACCTTCTCAGTCCCTGGATCTTATCATGATATTATGCACCATAGATCGTGAAAGACCTTAGTTCTTTGACATCTTGCACTGATAAACATTGTGTTTCGACTACCTGACAATTCTCTCCCAAAGTCTTGCCCAAAACCCATCCTTCCTTGCAAAGACTAAGCCATTGGTAGATGCTTCTTTTTTACTCAGTCTTAATGCCCTCACCTGATACAAATTAAACTGCTAATTGTGGAAACTTCCAGAACAGTGTTAGCACGTAATTTCAGTCTTAAATTGCCTATGTTCCAAGTTTTTTTGAACATGCATCAATGTCTACATTTGCATATATTTAAGAAATAGAATTAAGTTTGTTATTGAGAACACTGAAAAACTGGTAACACTTTATAATAACTTTCATTAACAACTCATTAACTAATGATTAACTAAGGATTAATAACTGTGAACAAATCCTTAGATCATGAGAATTTGAACATGAACAAATGTTTATAAATGACAGTTCATGTAGTTACTAATGATTGTATTCATTTTTGCAAATGTTAACAAATCATTACACTCTGAGAAATAAAGGTACATGAGGGTACAAAATCTGTACTTTGAAGAACAAAACTGTACCCCATCAGTAACTGTACCTCTAAAGGTACATGTTCAAACTTGCATAGTACTATTTTGTACCTGTGTAGGTACAAACTTAGAAAAGTACATGAATGTGCTTATGAATGCTTCACTCTTTTAAGATGTATCATTTCCACTGACAACAAGTCAAGTTAAACAACAACAGATGGTTCTATGAAACATGTAATGTTAAATTGTTTGGTTTAATTTACCAGAAGCATATCTTCTCCTATTTTTTTATTTTGTACATTGAGGGCAGGGGTCTACAAATGTGTAGAGGCAAAAAATGTTTTACTTCACATGGACAGCTGTAATGTCAATGAACAGTGTTTTCACATGAATTGTTAGCATTTTCATGTTTTCATTTATAATATTTTAATGGGTGAAACTTTTAATAAACTACAATAATTAATTTAAAAAATCCTTTCTCCCCATTTAATTTTTAAAGGTACAAAAGTGTCACCTGAAAGAACAGAAAAAGGAACAAAACTGTCATATTTAATGTACAGTTGATTTTGTCACTGTGGCAGTACCCTATGGGAACCTATATGTACCGTTTGAAAAAGGTACACCATTTGTACCTGCAACCATGGGGTGGGAAAGGTACTACTTTGTCTCCAAGGGTACAAGATTCTTCCCTTAAGGTACAAATAGTAAGGGTACACATCTGTCACTATTGATAAAAGTACACATCCATACCCTTGAGGGGTACTGCCACAGTGACAAGTGATTGTACCATTATAGGTACAGAATGCTACCTTTTTTTCTAAATCATTATTAAATCATTAGTAAATTATTAGTAAATCATTTGTTAATTAAATTCTCATGAACTAATAATTTATTCACAGTTATTAATCATTAGTTAATGAGCTATTAATGAAAGTTATTATAAAGTGTTACCAAAAAACTTGTCTTTATCTTTCTGTCTGTTAAATGAGTTAAGTGAATAAACAAATGACAGATTTCAGTTTTTGTTGCATTTTACAAAGTGTCAAAATTTTTCTGGGGTTTGTACACAAAGCAGTGATACTAATTAGTTAATTTTAGTAGTTTATATTAGTACATTTATTCAATTACATCATTTTATTGAAGTTATATAAATGTGTGTGTGTGTATTTGTAATAGTGTATCATATCTTAGCTTCAAAACAGAAGAAATTATGTCAATTAAGAGACAGATTGAAACCTGTACATACAAATTTTTCCACGCAAATCAAACTACAAATCAGCCCACAGAAGAGCAGATGAGGGAAATTAGTGAAAAAGAAAAGAAAACTAACAGATTACCTGCCACAGTACTTGCTCTTACTTTTCATTAAATTGTTCTGATGTTTTGGGATTGGGAATTCTGTTTGGTGCTGCTGTTCTCTGATATATTGTGTAATGTTAATTGTATCATCTCTTATTTCTTGGTTATATTTTTCTGCATATCCACTGACTAATCTTATCCCAGGACAATTTGAACAGAGCCTTAGAGAAGTGACTTGGCGTAGGAAATGTTGATGGAGAATCAGTTTTAGTGATAATGACTGTAATGAACTTATGTCAACTGGGGATAAATAACTACAGGAATACGAGTTCAAAAGGTGTGATGGTTTTGAACCTTATTCCAGTAAATATTATATAACTGCTGACTGCTGGCTTTAATATGCATGCCTTTCTTTTTTCTTTTTGAGAGTGAATGCTATATGTTTGAATAATTATCAAAATGTACTCTTAATAAATGAATGAAACATTAAGCTTGTTTTAATGTAACCTCACTGTTCATTATATTTAATTATATTACTATCCATCCATCATCTTATCTGCTTATCAGGATTGTGATGTGTCCCCTACCCTGTCACTGAGCTCTGGGCATGGTCTTACTACCTAGCCAAGCCAAGCCCAGGACAGGGCGCCAGTCTGTTGCTGGGTGCACACACTCACACACACACACACACACACACACACACACACACACACACACACACACACACACAAGGACAATTTAGAGTACCCAATTCACCTGATCACCAAAGTGGATGACCAAGGAGGACACCAATGTTGGACTGGAAATGCATATTTACAGGCTACAAAATTTCTGGGAGAATGTCCTTTGGACAGATGAGACAAAACTGGATCAATTTGGCAAGTCATATCAGATTTATGTTCACAGATGTAAAAAAAGCAAATAAAGAAATGAACAATGTACATACTATGAAAGATAGAGGAGGCTCTATTATGGTCTGGGGCTGTTTTGCTGCAAGGTAATTTACAGGGATGTCACTCTTTAGCAGTGTGTGACAATCAAAAATTTTGTTTAGCAATTTTAAAGATTATTTTCTAACATTGTTGCGTATATGACTTATGAAAATGGCAGTAGTTCCCGATACATTTAAAATATTCCTGTAAGTGTTGCATAAGGTCAGTACATTCATCAGTCTTCATTTAGTTAGTGGGTATGGGTCAGGCCCATCAACGCCCGTTTAATCAAGTAAGCAGTAGAAAACACTGCGCATGTTCAAGACACTTCAATAGTGAACTGTGGGGTACAATTATGCTGGCCCCATGCTGGGAACGGGCAAAAAAAATGAAAGATTTGCATACATGAGCTTATGTGAATATTGTTTACGGAATCAGCATTGCTATCCAGCTTGCCATGAAAAACATTACAGTAACTGTTAGCCGCTGCTCTCAAGGCAATATAATGAATCACATCAACAATTTAATCACAGTTAACACACAATCTTACCTCAGTAAAAGATTTATTTCCTTTATTCATGACTGGAATGGATTGTATTTAAGTTCCTGTGGTCACAATAACGGAATAACACTGCTAAGTAGTGTGCATGCTGCTGACAGGGGATGCATCTCATGGCGGGGTGCTAAATTTGGTTTTTGTGTAGTTTCACTGACGAGTGGCATGCTGCCCATACAGTTATTGTGCACCACCTCAATTTCTATTCTAGAGATGCAACTGGTGTTTTAAATCTATGCAGAATACAATGAAATCTCAAGACTTTCAAGGCATTCTGGAATAAAATGTGAAATTTGTTACCCAGAACGCATGGTCACAGTTGCAGGTCATGGGTCCTCCAACAGGATAATGTTTCAAAGCACAACTAAAAACACCCAAGAATGGCTAAGCACAAAACATTTGACTATTCTGAGGTGTGTTTACTTAGGTTCTCTTTATCTACTCTTGATAGTGATGCTGATATTTTAGCTCATATGTATACAGAAATCTAGAACATTCTAAAGAGTCCACAAAATTTCAAGGACCACTCCTGCTGGGATGATGTCATTATCAAAAAAAAATAAAAACAAGATCACATTCTAGCCAATGAGATCAGATGGAAACACAAATAAGAATTGAGCTTAAATCTCTTCTTGCTCAAATTTTCCACCTGAGAAAAGCCCTCAGTGATCTCACGGGTTACCTCTTGAGTTTTATATGAGATCTCTATAAAGTCTCACATTGTGCTTAGTGATGTTTTCATAACAATGATGTCTGGAAATGATTCCATATCAAATTCTGAATTAATTTAAAGCAAAATGTGTTCTGTTCCATCTTTATGTCACACAATGTAATGTTAGGCTTCACTGTCTGCCATCTTTTGGACACTCCTATGTAAATAAGATTATTTAGTGCCTTAGACTAAAATAACCTCTTGTTCTCACATCTGCCATTTTGGTAAATGGGTATTCTGTTCACATGCAATTAATAACATTCAGAGGTTTAAAGTGGAATTATAACCACACTTACTGGAGTTGTTTGCTTTACTTTTTAAAAAAATAAATAAACTACTGATTATTTCATTCATTCATTCACTCACTCTTGCATGTAATGACATATGCTATTTCATAAGCAGTAGCATACTTGCTAAATATGGCAATCCATCACATTATACATAATTTGCTATTAAAATCAGAACAAATTTTAATATGGAGAAAGCACCTGATAAGAGCCAGCAGATATACTGCATTTGAAATACACCAGTGTGAACACTGAACACTGAAGTCTGCATCTGTTTATGAACAGTAGGTATTTCTCTTATTTTACTGAAATGTATTGTATATTTATTGATTGACTCTTAAATTGCACTGAATGCAACAAAACAAAAACTTGCCTTGTCAACTATCTGTGTGACTATAATGGTGTTAATAAGCTTGATGTTCAACGTGTGTTTTCATATCTTTCTTTAGGCTCTCTGAGGTGCTTTTGGTCCCTGAATTCATCGTAATTAAATATTTTCCTTAAGAGTTACAAGAAGATGAATTTCACTGATGAGGCCTCCAATACACTGCAACAATATCCTCCTGTGTTTTATACAAACAGCACTGTTTGGATACTGTATGCTTTTATTTCTTTTAATGTAATCAACATCATCTTGGGTCTCCCGGCTAATTGCTTCATACTCTGGATTATGTTAACAGGAAGAGGTGCTGCCGTTGTGTCAGACTTCTTCAGCCTCAATCTTGCTGTTTGTGAAATACTATATTGTTTAGTCAATCTGGTATGCTTTAGTCTTTCATTCATGAAATATCTTAAATGTGTGACTTTCATAGCAGTAGTTCCCATTTTTGCTCGTCCTCTGTTCCTCTGTCTGATCTGTGTGGAGCGTTATGTGGCAGTAGTCCATCCTGTCACCTTCTTGAAGTGTAAACCTCTGAAATATAGGCGGACATGTTCTGCTGTTGTTTGGGTGCTACTGTCAGGTTTTGGTGTATTTTGTATGTTTATTTTATCCTCAAAGAACATATTTCTATACCTTTGTGTTTTCCTGCCACAATACTCACTTTTTCTTCTGATTAAATTGTTCTGCGGTTTTGCTGTCCTCAGGACTCTGAAGCATCCGGGGCCAGGAGAGATGGTTAGACAAAGAGAGGTCAACCATATGAAAAAAAGAGCATTTAATATTATTCTGACGTTCACAGTGGCCATGGTAATTGATTACACTCCTGTATTTTTAACATCATTTTTGTATGGTTCTCTGTCAGACGAAGAATTTACATGCCTGTGGATACTTGGTAATTGCATTTCTATGACAACTAGTGGTGTTCAGCCTTTTATGTATATGAGACAGTTTGGAAATTTTAAATTGGTCACAAGACTATTACACAATTTTATTTCACTGAAGTTATAAAGTGACACTGCATTTGAAAGCATTTATGTGTAGCCTATTGCAGGGGAGTTCTTAGGGTACTCAGAGACCCAGGTTTTAGGCCCCAGAAGAAATATTGCTCTATTAAATCTATTTTAATATAAATGAAGCCCTAGATATCAAAACTTCCTACAAACACCCCTGGTCCAAAAAGGAAAAAGTGGTAACACTTTATAACAACTTTCATTAATAGCTCATTAACTAATGATTAATAACTGTGAACAAATCATTAGTTCATGAGAATTCCATTAACAAATGATTTAATAGTGATTTACTAATGATTTACTAATGATTTGTTAACATTTCCAAAAATGAATACAATCATTAGTAACTACATAAACTGTCATTTATACACATTTGTTCATGTTCAAATTCTCATGAACTAATGATTTGTTCAGTTATTAATCATTAGTTAATGGCTTATTAATGAAAATTATAATACAGTTTTACTTAAAGAGTAAAGTAGAATTTTTAAAAAACACTAGATTGATTATAATTTTTTTAAGAGCAACATCATAAATGCACAGCTTTTAACCTGGCTACAACTTAATTTTAACCAGAATAATGAACAAATAATGGTTTCGCTAGAACATGTGTAATGGTGGTGCAGTGGACCTGGATGCCTGAACACAAGGTTTTATCAATTCATGGAAGGAAAAATACAAGGATATTTTGGATAACCTTTGCTGTTTTGCTCTAAACTTGAGTCAACAACATACAGTTTTAAAATACAGTGGTAACATTAGCCTTTTCATTGTTAATACCCCGGCACTGCACTACTCACATGTTTGAGATTCCAATAGAGAATGTAGAAAAGGAGGTGGAGCACATTAGGTTAAAATAATGCCTGTTTATAATTTGTTTAAAATCAATTTTGGGTGGAACAATTGGTAGTACATTTTGCCACTTTGAATCAAGATAATGAATTAATTATTATGTGTTTATTATTTTACAATGGTTTTGTTTAAAGTTTGCCTAAATAACAGACATCCCAAGCTGCAAAAACTCATGTTCTTAAAAAAAGTTAAAAGTACCACAAGCTGCTTTAGGAGCAGACACTGTAAAATCTGATAAGTTGATCTTATTTAAAGGAATTTAGGAAACCGGTTGCCTTGAAATAGTTAAGTAAATATAACTTATTTTCAGGTTAGGTTTACTTAATGTCTATCATTTAAGTGTACTTAAAACACAACTGTATTTACTCAATTTATTTGAGTTGTTCTGACTTAAAGTAGTATATAGATGTAAGTTGGCATTTTTAAGTACTGCCAACTTATATTACCCAAGTTAACATAATTTCACAAGAGCCCAGTAGAATATAATAGAATTTAGGAAACCGATTGCCTTACACAGTAAATCTGTCAGTGTTAAATCAACACTATTAGAGTTAAATTAACACTGTGAGTGTTACATTTTGACACCCTCAGTGTTAATTTAACTCTAATAGTGTTGATTTAACACCAACATTTTTACTGTGTAGAAAAATAAAGTAAGCACAACAAAGAATTACTAGTCATTAGTACTTTTGGTTTATTTTAAACAAATACCATTCAGAGCACCTCAGCCTATCTAAATACATAAAGTTGCCCAAAAATAAAATAAATAAATTCCACATTTAAGTCAATTAAAACATATTTTTTAAACAAAGCATATGGTGTGGGGCAGGCCTCCACCTGCCCTGGCACCAGATCCCAGAGAAGGGTATATCCTGGGGGCTAAAAGCCCGAGCACAGTGAATCCTCCTTCGGCGATGCCGGTCCCTTTCACTAAGATCTTTGGGGAGGTTTGCTCAAAGAAGTCCTCAGGGGTGAGACCCAGAACTTCAGTGAGGTCTTCAGGGGTGGTTCTCTCCTCATTCCTCTGGCACCAAGCTGCAGGATCACCCTTGAAAAGTCAATGGATGTAGGTATTTCACTTGATCTTAGCCAAAAGGCTGAGAAGCGATTAAAACTTAGTCTCAAGTATTTCTACTTAGATGGCAGTTGTCACTATTAACAGAACATATGTCCTAGGGAAATGTAATAATGACTTACTGAACCATAGCAAGTAAACTACACTAGTGTTATTTGAGTAAGTTTTGGTGTTACCTTTTACAGTGTAGTCTCCGTCTATTGCTAGAATAGTTACGTTAGCTAGCTAGCACGTTACAGCTCATTTCAACGTAATAAGCAGATAAATAAAACTCAAAGGAGCATTTGAGTGGCTCTTGGCCACTCGTACTGGATTCCAAGAGATGTTATCTGACTTGCAGAGCATCAGGGAGCCGTTATGTATATCATATAATATGCGAGAGACTATCAGAACTTCCGGGAGACGTATGCAACTTTGTGAAAATAGTTCCAAGAATGATCATTTAAAAGGTATAATATGATGGGACCTTCTTCTAGTAAATACTATAAAAGTACTGACTCTGATCAGTGACTCTGATCATATGTATGTTTTTCTTTGTATTTTTGTTTTTGTGGGTGAATGTTATATATAGGGGGGCACGGTGGCTTAGTGGTTAGCACGTTCGCCTCTCAGCGCTGGGGTCTTGGGTTCGATTCCCCATCTGAGCGGAGTTTCCTCCGGGGTCTCCGGTTTCCTCCCACAGTCCAAAAACATGGAGGTCAGGTGAATTGGGTACTCTAAAAATTGTCCGTAGGTGTGTCTGTGTGTGTGTGTGTGTGTGTCACCCAGCGATGGACTGGCGCCCTGTCCTGGGCTTAGTCGAATAGTGTAATGCCCTGCCCTGCGCCCAGTGAGGGGGTGGGGGACTAACCGCGACCCTAATAAGGATTAAGCGGGTGTGATAATGAATGAATGAATGAATGTTATATATCTGATGTTAAAACACTCTGGAGTCTAAAGGTATTTCAGATACTCTGATGTATGCCTTGACTTTTTTCAAAAATACACCCAACTTTTTTCCCCAAAGTGTTACACAGACTTTTGTTCAGCACAAACTCAGCAACAACAGTGTTAAAACAGTAAGAGTGTCATAAATCTATATTTTAATTAAATCTGCTCTAAACTTAGACTTTCCAAAACCTATTTTCAGATGTGCGGATATATTGTGAAAAACACTAAACATTTCTAGCCAAGACTTTTGAGCTCAGAACTGAATAAACAGAGGTGTTGTCTACACCCTGCTCATTACAGTTTTTAGACATTGTATGTGGTTTTATTTCTAAAGCTTAACTAATGTGAGGTGACACTGTCTTTTCCTCAGCCACTAACATTATACATTAAACATTATATGAATGACAGAGCACGTCTTTTGGCAGGAAAATATGTGCAACTGTCTGCAACTGTCAAAGGCTTTTGCCCTTTGTGCTATTAACCACTGATGGTGCCTCTGTAAATTGTATACAGTTGTGGTAGCGCAGACCACTGGTCTTTTATTTCATTAACAGCTGAACAATGTTGTTGTAAGCCACACATAAATGCCTTAGTGCAGACCACAAGTCCTATATGCCATTAACCACTGGACAATGCCAATGTATGCTGTTTACAAATGCAGTAGCGTGAGCCATAGGCCCTTTATGCCATTAACCGCTGGGCAGCAGTGCAAATGCACAAAATGCAAATCTACAGGCCACACTCATACTCTTAAAAACAAAGCAGTGTGCAGCTAACTCTTACAATACAGGCATTCAACCATGACGTGGTCGACCTAATCAGGAGATGAGCCCTCAAGGTGGGAGGATATGGCCACAAGCCCTTATTAGTGAATGTTGACAAAGAAAAAAACACAAACTCATATTGATAGTATATAGCAAACAACACCATGACAAAGACTATTTAGGTTAGAACTCGTTTGAATGACCACATGAGCTCCAACTCTGCCTTTGCAATGTGACGTGTATGAATAAAAGCATGTGCAGTTGCATATGTAAAGGGAACACAATGCCAGATTCAGTGGAATACTGCCCTGTAAATGCATGACACAGTTAGAGATGTCAGATTGCTAGGAACCAGCTGAGTAAACTTGTCAAGGGTGAACTCACTAGTCAAGGCACGAGATGCACGCAGGTAAAAGAATAAAGATTTAATAAAGAAAAAGGAACTGTGTATATACAAGAAGGTTTACCTAACACCACATGGACCAGAATATACAAAATAAAGAGAGGCTCAAACAAAGAAACAAGGATAGCCGAGGCAGCTCCGAGGACCACGGAGAGCCGAGGCAGCTCCGAGGACCACGGAGAGCCGAGGCAGCTCCGAGGACCACGGAGAGCCGAGGCAGCTCCGAGGACCATGGATAGCCGAGATAGCTCCGAGGACTAAGGATAGGCAAAAAGAAGGATAACCTGGGAAACTGAAGGAGCTGCGCTATTGCATGCAAGGCATAACAATGTCGAGCGAGGAGTGAAGGACTGAGGGTTTCTTAAAGGGATCCTGAGATTGGGAGCAAAGTAAAATCAGGTGGGGCTTATTAGGAGAGCGTGCATGATGAAATGAGGAGGCGGGGCAGGCGTGTGTGAGACTGGAGTGCTGAGGGAGAGAGAGCTATGGAGTGAGGAA
>BRDA01020236.1:773-20345 GCA_036984385.1 Crenuchus spilurus
TATATATATATATATATATATATATATATATATCTATATATCTATATATATATATATATATATATATATATATATATATATATATATATATATATATATATATATATATATATATATAAATATAAAACAAGTGATACCAACAGTACCAACAATTTTCTCTTCAATGGGGTAATCAGCTATTTTACTTTTTTATTTTGTAACTTTAATTATGATTGCCACCATTAATAAACCTAATTTGCATACCTGCCAACGCTCGAAGTTTGTATGAGTCCTCCTTTTTTAACCCTTTCTAACATAGTGAGGGGGTGGGGGGTGCACAAACTTTACTTACACTTTTAAAAAACATTCGCGGCTGGCATTTTATGACAGTATCTTCACAGAATAGACCCCTATTTGGACTGTGGTTCACCACTGGGGAATCCACTCTCTGGACTGGTGCTTGCAGTCAGGGAGACTGTACTAATAACCTAAAAAATCTCTCACTTTTTCAGAGCCTAGTGTTGACAGCTATGAATTCAACATCTGCACTCCTGTTCCTGAGCTGCTTTGTGTACACGGAGCCTATTTTAAAATAGCTACCACAGTATTCTGCAGTCAGTATTCTCAAAGTGAGTTTTTGTTAACTTTTACAGTAAGTCATACTGTCGTAAACACATCCACTAGTCCTGATTCAACCTTTTTGAAGACCTGAATATAGTTTGATTGGGTGGATAGAAGCTTTTATGTATTTTTTAGGGAAGCTCTTTGGGCTCTCTGGGTGACTACAGACTTCTGTTGTTTGTTAACAACATTAGCCTTACAGCTCCAGATCTAAACCAAAGACACAATTTGTGAAGATTAGATGTTTGCTGAACCATTGCTTTAACCGTGTTACAAGTTAGAAGCTAAACTACTGTTTGAGTATAATTTAATTATATGAGATTATTTGGAAACCACTGTGGACTGGCTTTGCAGGTGGAGATTAAACTTAGTCTTGGGCTGCATTATGGTTTCAGCAGTGAATCTCCTCTGAAAAGCCTTTTTAGTCCAGAAAGCCAGCCCTAAATCTTTTAATTGCTTTTATATACGCTAGGGACTATTGTATTCCTCACTGTTCATAAGCAGAGTCTTCTAAATCCCAAACACACCTCAAACACACAGACAAACAACAGCACTACAGCAAAAACCGCAGACGCAAACAACCCAGCGTCGGCTGGGAGCGAGGAGAGTGCCGGACAGAGGCTAAATCAGTGAGGGGGAAAAAAAACTTCCTAATCCCTGGATTGCTGAAACTTCGGAAATCCTGGAAATAGATTAGAAGGCGGGCGGCTGGCTTTAATAAGGCTGCCTGTATTTCTCCAAAAGTCATGAAGCAGCACTTGCGTAATGTGCAAAGCCTCCAGTTCTCGCAATTATCATTTTCCATTTGGAGAATGATTCAATAAACAGTGATCGGGTGTGTCATGAGGAAAGTGACAGCAGTGCTGCTGAAAAGGAGGGTGCTGTGTTTAAAAGAGCACATCAGTGTTCAGTGGCTCCCCCAGCCTTGCGGGGCTAATCAAATGAGGGCTGACAATATTGACAGTCTTAGGCCAAATGACAGTTAAATGCAGAACAGGGAGCGCGAGGCAGCCAACATCATTTAATCCTGGGTGATGAGGATTGGAAATACCAGAATAGAAATTTTCATCAGCTCAGAAAGCTCAGGCCGTCCGGGGTCCGTCTTGTTAAAATGCCTTAGCATGGTTTGCGTAACTTTTGACGGCACATTTCTAATCCTGTTATTGTCACTGCAAGCCCAGTTCAGTGTTCAAGACTTTGATTTCTGAAGGTAATCCAATTGAGGAGTGTGGATTCCAAGTTTATGCTTTGGTGGACATGTACAATGAATAAAACACACAAAAACTCAAGCCTTGGAGAATTATTTGCAGAAGCCGCGAGGCTAGCTGTGGAGTTTTCTGCAGGGTTTGACACAAAGTGATAGTTGTTGTTGATGAGCACTTCATCCTGGGGGATTTAAATCATCATCTAAATTGAAAAGGATAATGGTTTCCCCTGCTTCCAGATAACACTTTCCACGATCCTCGCTAATGCTTATCGTTCTGATCCACGGATTTGTGTCACCTCATAAGCATCCTCTGCAATTTAATTATGCTAATCTATCGACCAGAAGTCGGCTGGAGTGGACAAGCGGCACTGCTATAATTGATGTGTTACAATGACAAATATTTACTGTGGTCGTCCCTCAATCAATTAAGAACACAGGTCAAGGATGCGAGGGCAGCTGGGTGGGTTGGAGGTTGAAGCCTAGGTTAAATAAGCTAATCTGATGGTGCCATTAAATACATTAAAATAGAAAGGTTGAACATAAGTACATGCATCAACTTCATTTTGAAGCATTAAAAATGTAGAATATTATTTCAAGGCTATTAACGAGTTAAGTACTTCAAAAGGTCAATAACAGAAAACTGAACTGTCCTAAAAGTGTCACATTATTAAAGCACAAACATCCACTCTTTAGGGCCCATTTCCTTCAATATATGCTAGTTTGTAGATTACAATTATAAAAATGAAGTTACAAGCTGTTTTCAAGTCCTTGTTTTTGTGATGTCACAAAGCTAAAACAATGCATGTATATTTCTCCGCCTACCTAGACTATAACAGTTTAGCTCCACCCATTTGCGATGTTGTAGCCCAGGGGTGTCAACCTTTAGTCCTGGAGGGCTGGTATCCAGCACAGCTTGGTGATTTCTCTGTTCTGACACTACAATTAAACCTGGTAATTACCTGCTGAGTTGAATTAGGTGTGTTTGATCTCAAACTGTGCAGGAATCCAGCCCTCCAGGACTGCAGTTTGGCACCCCTTAGTCTGTTTTTTTTTATTAGGTACAATACATATAATACAAGCCAATTAGAACAATGCAATACAAGAATATGTTTTAAAGTCACAGCAACAAAAACAGCCTAGTTATTTCTGACTGATGGAAAAAAACAAAGTTGGAAATCAAAAATCATACAAATGAATTATGACTATAACTGGACTTAAATATGCAAAACAATTGCAGGACACTGCCCCTTTAAAAGGATGCTTCAAACAAATGCTGCTTTGTGACAGCTGTGGTAAAAAGCTCTAAATATATCAAACGGAATTGTTCTGAATCAAAGGAACGGCTTCATTTCACTGGATGCCACTTTGTATCCTTGAAATGTTAAGATTGTTATTGAAGCATGTTGCCTGCAGTGTATAATGAGGCTTTATCACTCATCACTAAAATGTCCTCATGTGTTCCTTTCTTCTTCTGTCCCCCCACGCAGAAGTGACTGTAACATGCTTTGAAAGGTATCCACTCTTTCACACCCTCGCAGGCCCACAGAGACTGTAGGGCCAGCTGTCCTTATCACATCCCCACTTCTCCCGCACAGCCCCAGCCAGGCCTGACCACGGGTAGTTACACAGGCAGACGCAGGCAGCCAGCTGGAGGCCAGCCGGAAACACTCTGCGCCTGCACTGCAAGTGGGGGCCTAAAGGTGCTACATAGCAACAAGCCTGAGGAGAAGATGACTGCTATTAGAGGACTGATTGGGAGGTCTTACACTAACACACACAAAGCAGGAGAGAGGTGTTCAGTTCATTAATGCACACACTGACCAACATACTCACTTTCACACACCCTCAGGACTCATAAGTATTCATTTAAAATGTTAATTATAAGTTAATGGCTAGTTACAGTGGTGACTGACAAACACTGGAAGGTTCAATACACAACTTATTGACAGTCTTGATTAAATGGCATGTTTTATTGATTTGAAGAGAAAAGGTGAATGATCTAGAAACTTCTGCACATGTAAATGCAGAATGAATGATGGATGTAACAAAGGACATACCATATACAGTACCAGTCAAAAGTTTGGACACATTTTCTCATTCAATATTTAATTTTTCTACATTGTAAATGAACACTGAAGTCATCCAGACTATGAAGGAACACATAAGGAATCATGTAGTAAACTTAAAAGTGCTAAATAAACCAAAACATGTTTTAGATTTTAGATTCTTCACAGTAGACACACAACTGATGTCTCAAACACATTAAGAGGCAAGAAATGCAAGTCATGAACTCTTGACCAGACACAGCTGTTAACTGAAAGCCATTCCAGGTGACTACCTCATAAAGCTGACTGAGAAAATGCCAAGAAAACTGCCATCTAATCAAGAGATGCCTACTTTGAAGAATGTAAAATATAAAACATGTTCTGGTTTGTTTAACACTTGTTTGTTAACTAAATAATTACAGATGTATTTCTTTATAGTTTAGAGGACTTTAGTATTAATCTATAATGCAGACCATTTTTAAGTCATGAACAACCACTAAATGTCCAGAACGTGTGTCCAAACATTTATTGTATAGTTTTAAAGTTATTGTATGTCTTTTTTCTATGTTTTATTTATTGCTTACAATGAGATAAATTCAACAATTAAACATAATGCATTTACATTTGTAGTCAAATTACAATTTGTCAAAAAAAAGACAAAAAAATTATTAAATATGTAATTTTACATGATTTATATACAACTGTATGATTCAACACTGTCTTTAAAACAATAAGTAAATGACAAATAACACAGTTTTCATGCTTTGTCTCCAATTTT
The DNA here is from genome assembly GCA_036984385.1 of Crenuchus spilurus. Lineage (NCBI taxonomy): Eukaryota > Metazoa > Chordata > Actinopteri > Characiformes > Crenuchidae > Crenuchus > Crenuchus spilurus. The sequence continues at coordinate 5,404 of BRDA01020236.1, forward strand.
GTATAGGTAACAACAAAATTAAGATTTTAGAATAGTTGGTACTGCTAAACAACATTTTTACAGTATGTCATATAACCTGCTAAGTAAATGCAAATCCAAATCTAGATATGTACCCTGTTTGGGCTCTAAAGTACATATAGAGTACGGAGAAGCTGTTGCTTTAGATCATATCTGCACATTTATGTTCCTAAAAGGCTGTAATAGTGAATACATTTCTCAGATTACTGTAAATAGCCAATTGTTTCCCACATCCACAGAACTGCAGTGTATCATATGATACAATGTCAGAATGGTGCAGGTTTCCATTGACTAATGTGATTTTTTTTCCACTGACTGAAGTCATTTTCCATTGACGAGGTGAATATGCTATTTCCACCTGGTTAGGTAAAGGTACCAGCTGGATAGTCATGTAAGGGAAAAGAAAGGAAGGAGAAGAAAAAGAGAAAAATGCATAACTCAGTTTAATTTGGTTATTACTTTGGAAACATGGGCTGAAGTGTTAAGTCAAGAGAAGATTGAGAGTAGCACTGCGTTACCAGCTTATTCTGAACCCATCGTCTTAGATTCTCAGGCTCTCATTGTGTGACTAGCACTTGGCTAGAGTGACCTAACACCAATAAGGAAAGAAGTGCATCAGCAAGTCAAGGAAAAGTCAAATGTGAAGGTAAAAATGAGTTCCCTCATCTCAATAATCTCAATAAGTATAAGCTTAATATTTTACTTGATTTTTAACAATTAATACTGGGCACTCTTCAAACAGGTGCAAAGGTTCAAAGCTGGAATATTATTCATGCCTGTGCAGTAATGATCAAAAACAATAGAGGTTTTTAAATATGCATCTTTAGCTTTAAGAATCTTGAAAGCCTGACTTAGTCCAAAGGTTGAGAGGCTATATTCATATCCGTATGCTGCTCAGGGTTTGGTCTCTGCAGCCATTGCAGTGTAAGCTTAATGACAGTCTGTAATTGTGCTAGCCACTGCAGCATCAGTATCCATTGTCAATGAATGTGCTCTACATATGGAATTATGTGCTGTTTGAGGCTATGTTGCCCTTCAAAAAAGTTCACTTATATTCATCAGTCATAGCCAATGACAGCTGTTAAAGGACATATCAATAGTGTTACCATGTAAACTTTGAGTACATGCCCATGGCATGTATAGGTTTACACAGTTGTAAAGCTGTAAAGCCTGTGGTGAGGTAAAGTAGCAGTGCTTGTTAGACCCCCCATGTTATCCTTCTCAGCATGGCTCCTCATTCCATTAGCCTTCCTCTTTCTGCCATGTCATATGGTACACCCTAAACAGGAGATGCTATTCGTAGTGTGCCGTGAGATGAAAGCCAGTCACAAGGTGGCACATAGCCTGCATTAAACTGCCCAATATGAGCCATGGCAACTGGAGATTTTGCTTCCATTGCACTAGCATTAGTACCGTAGCACTGTAGGTCATGTGTCCTCGCTCAGCTCTCGGTTTCCCCTAGGAAAAGGTGGATGAGGTGAAGTTCATTTGTACATCGCTGATTACAGGGGGCTATCTTGATTGCATGCTGCCTGCTGCGCTGCCCAATCATAGGTAACATTAAAGAACATTGTAGAAGCAAAAAGGATAGCAGGGGAATAGTGCCATCAACTCAATGGAAACTGCCCCAATAGAGCTCAGCAATTTAGTGAGTGTTTGTTCTTCTTTTGTGAGGTTATTTTAAGGAAGTGTTTTAATACTAAGAATTGGAGGACAGACATGAGCAGGCAACATGGAACAAATCTTTGTATTTTCTCTCTTTCCCTCTCTCTCTGCAATGAGTTGAGTCCAGAGTCCTAACCAGATCTGCTCAGGCCCTTAAGTGGCTTTTTATGATATCAGAATTGATAGGAGCAAAGCCTTAATAGCTATTTCTCTGTAATCTTTCCTATGAAAGGCTAAACTATGGACTATTGATTGTTTAAAAAAAAAGTGGGGAAAAGAAGGAGAGGGAGCTCTCGATCAGTATTAGACATCTAGAAGTGACAAAGCTCTTTATAGGCTGAGTAGATAAGCCAAGATTGAGCACCAAGATGTGATTAATCTAAGAGTATTTTGAGGGACCTAAAGTGAAAACTTCCAAGCAAACTTCCAAGAAAAATAGAAAATTTAGAGGCATGCTTGTGTGCTGAGGAGGCCAGGATGAGAAGTTATTTGGAGTGTTTCTTAGCTTTATAAACTTCCTGGACAAAGAATTAGTCACCTTACCTTTTCATGGTGGTAGTAACTTCAGGCTGCTGCAGATGGCGTTGTATGAAGATGATCGGTCTATAAATACCTGTGGGGTGTGTGGCAGGGTTCATAGATTGAGAAGAGGTGATATAGTGCAGTGATGGAACAAGCAGAAACTAATGACTTGCAAAAAGGAGTGATTGCATTTGAGAGTGACGCTCTTCCGCCTCCTGCACAGTAAATATGTCAGTGGTAAATCAACACTATTAGAGTTAAATTAACACTGAGGGTGTCAAAATGTAACACTCCCAGTGTTAATTTAACTATAATAGTGTTGATTTAACACTGGCAGATTTACTGTGTGCGCTGTCAGAATTCAGTGGAAAATTTTGTCTAGACTTGGCTTGTTCCACTGCTGATAAATATGCATCACCATACACTTTCAAATTCAGCTACTTCCTTCTCACTCTGGATTGCCCCCAAATGCAATCACCCCTTTTTGCCAATCATTAGCATCTGCTTTATGACCAATTTTCCACACACTGAACAAGACATTCACTGCACTGTGCCACCTCTTCTCAATCAATTCTGTTGCACACCCTGCATATATCTATAGCCTGATCATCCTCATGCAGCACCATCTGTAGAAGCCTGAAGTTACTACAATTTTAAACATGCAAGATGACATTTTTTGTCCGAAGCCATTTAGGCAAGATAATCAGACATTATTCTAGGATACATTTAGAGTTATTATTATTTTTATACATCAGAAAAGGACTTACTAAAGCACTCTGATGTAATTTCTCCTGATACTGCTGTGTATGTCATTGGATAACAAGACAATGAACCATTACTGTGGCCTGCAGTGTTTACAGTGCTACCAAGTCAATAGTGCGTCTGGAAAGTTCTTGCTAGCATTAGCAAGTTTGGAAAAATGTTACCTTGCCTGCTGCCTCTTTATACATCTAATAAGAACTGGCCAGACGCTCTGTGAGATAGACGAAGCCATTAATATCAGTCCACTTCTTACTTTTGTCTACAGTTTTGGTGAATGTGTAACCGGAAAGAAGTCTGAACTTCAGACTTTTTTGCAAGGTAAACTCTTTTTAAGACAACAAATAACCCTGAAAACACTCAGAGGGTTACCTGAGGCTGCCACTTGAGGCTCATTTTTACAGCACTCTTCACTCAGTGTATAGGGTATTGCTCTGTATATGAACACAAGCTAAAGGAAATAAAAACAGCAAACACAAACAGCTAGAAGAGCAAAACTCCCAGGAAGATATCAGTGGTATTTATAATGATCACAGTGGGCAATCTTTTGTTTTTACTGTCAGTACACTTTAGTTTTTATGTGGGTTTTACCTCCAAAGACAAATTCATCTAGAGATGAGTGGAGCACAAACTTAACCAGGGTAAAACGTAAGGTGGATGTTTTATATAATTAACCAAGTTTAAATACAACATGCTTTTGCTCATCTTCACAAAAACTAGGGATTGAGACAGTAGACAGTTGAGTGCAAAGGTTTGGTCACCCTGAGCAAATTACATGTTTATTTGACTATTATTACTAGGTGAAAATAAGCACATCTACAAAATGGTTTTAAATTATATGGGACAAACTTCTGCACATTTTCAGATGCATTTTCATGGGAAAAATTGGACCAAAAATGTGGCCTATATATCATAAAAGAAAATGTCATTAGTTGATCTCCGAGTTGGTGTATAAGCCATATAATTCCCACTGATATTTCAATCTTCCTCTTGTTGAACATAGGACAGTTTTGGATTATGTAAAGAACTCATAGTGAAAAATATAATACAGGAACACATTTGCCCATAAAAATTCTGAAAAGTTTTTTTAGCCACAGATTCATGTAAAGAAATGTACTATAGATGTCATTTTAGTGTGATGGGATGTATTGCTCTACTTTATTTTCAACTCAGCTACAACTAACCCTGATAATAATTACTATACTTCACTTATAGTTGAATTATAAATGCTAGATGCTTACATTTGCATGTGCAGCAGGATGTGTAGGTTGCTTGCATGGGAAATATGTATCTGATTCTAATACCTCTTAGCAAAAGCAAGAGGTTGTGCCACACTACACACAATATGGAGATGCAACAGTCAGGGCTAAAATACATCAATATATGTGCAACTTACATTGCATTGACTCAACTCACAAAATTTGTATTTATTTTTTTTAAGTTATAGGGAGGTTTCAAGATTGGCGGGAGGACTATTAACAATCTCAGATATGCAGATGACATCATCTTATTGGCCACATCAAAAGAACAACTAGAAGAGCTGGTGAGTCGCACTGAGAAGGCTGCAAAGGAATATAACATGCAGATCAATGCAGCTAAAACAAACGTGATGACGAACACTGAAGATATACTGAAGATCACAGTCGAAGGAAGACTTCTGGAACAAGTAGACTCTTTCACATATTTGGGATGCAGAGTAACAAAAGCTGCAGACTGTGCCAGTGAAGTGAAGACAAGAATGGCCATGGGCATGTTGGTGATGGTCAAATTGACAAAGATGTGGAAAAGCAAGTCAATTAGCACCAACACCAAACTAAGACTGATGAAAGCCTTGGTCTGGCCAGTAGCTACATATGGATGTGAAGCCTGGACACTGAAGAAAGAGGAAGAAAGACGTATTCAGGCTTTTGAGAACAAGTGCATCAGGAAGTTGCTGAAGATCTCATGGATGAAGATGATGACCACTGAGCAGGTCTATGAGATGCTAGAACTCAAAAGGAGCTACTGATGCACGTTAAATCCCACAAGTTACGTTACTTTGGTCATGTGATGAGGCAGCACATGAGAGCATTGAAGGAAGTGTTATGACTGGACTTGTGGAGGGAGTCGGAAGACGTGGAAGACCAAGAATAACCTGGATGGATAACATCAAGACGTGGACTGGATTATCAGGTGCTAGCCTGCTACAAGCAACCAGAGACAGATGGCATTGGAGAGAAGTGACTCGTCTGTGCAGCCTACCATCGCAAAGCGATGACGGCGTGTGACATGACATGACAGATACAAAAAGAGACATCGCTGTCAAAAAGTGAATATAGTGATCCTAAGACCAAGTTGTATCTTTGGGTGTTCATTTACCTTTTTGGTACCAAAATATACATGTGTAGTAGTTCTCTGAGAGTGTATCATATGGAAGTAGTCCCAGTATAAAGGCACATTGAACAGGAAGTTGCATTTAGCATTGTGTTTGGTAGCATGCAAGTAGTCCAGAATAGACCAGTTTAAAATAGCAGATGTACACTTTCCACCTGGATTGTTGGTTAAATGGTGCGCAGCCATTATAAGTGAGCAGACCAGCTTGAAGCATGGTTAATGTGAACCTAACACCCTATGTAAAGCATATATGACAGCATATACTGTGTGCACACCTACACAACATTTTTGCCAGTACCAGACACAAGCTAAGGTGAAGCTGCTATAGATACGTAAGCCTACAGAAGGAGCCATTTAATCGACATATGGATCATCTCATGTAAAGCCAAGGCAGTTAAAAAATGCTGTATGTCAAAAGAGGGATGAGATACAGAGAGAAAAAGAGGGAGAAGGAGGAGATCAATAATGTTTATTGGGGCAGCTGTTTGGATCTCATCACAGCATTGTGTGTATGAGAATACAAGGTGATTCATGAGAAACACCCACCTCATCTACACAGCCAGTGAAGAAGCCAGTGCTGCTTCCCTCTCTCACCCAGTGACAGTGTTCTAGGATGGATGGGGTCTTTATTCAAATGAGCACATTGGCTATTTGCATGGCCTTGCAGCTGTGCATGGTGATGTGATCGGCACAACTCAATCACTGGAGATGGCCCCCTGCATGCCACTGGCTAGTGGGACCTCATACAAACACCCACATTATGCTAAACAAAACAACAAGGGCATGGCCATTGGGTTACCTAGTCGTTCAGGTAAATATAGGTGATGTTTCAATGTTACAGTTGTTCCAAGCACTGGATTTGTTTAAAGCAGTCTTGTAATAAGGATACATAAAGTGCTCATTTGCACAGCACAATGAACAGGAAAAATACAACGGTTTTCAGTCCAAGATCTGGGATCTGTCCCTTCTGTGCCATTTAAAACATATATTTGAAAGCATAATGTATACTATGAACAGATTAAGCCTAATTTTAGACTAGTACTACCTTTTAGTTTAAAAGTTCATTGTTCAGGAAAATGAAAATGAGCAGTTACACAGAAATAGCAGGGAAGTCTACACTCAATTAAGAAGAAAAGAAGAAATGTCTGAAAATTGGAGCAATTCAGATATTAAGAGCTGATGGTCGCTCACCATATCTTGCAAACTTTCAGGGAAAATGTGAATGTGCACATCTCAGTAAAGTACCTTCCAAAGGGCTATTAATCTAAATGATGCAGGTTTAAAATCTAGTTATCCTAAGTTTTGTGTGTGAAAACAATAGGAAATACTGGCTAAATTAGCTAACTAAACACATTGGCTATACAGTGGTACCTGGAGTTTTTTTGGCAGCCGCGGTAATTTTTAAAAGTAGCCCAAAAATATGCCCCCCGCCACCCTAGAATTTTCACCCACGACTGGATTTTCAAACAAGCCCAATTTGGCGTGAAAACCGTGAACCTGGCAACTCTGAGTACAAAACAGTTTTCAGTTGAATGTCTATATTCAGGGCCGATGTGCACACGCGGGCTGTGCCTGCCTTTCGACTGCGTGAAATAATATTACGGTAACAGTATTTAACTTAATTACTGTATGTATGTTATTAAAATTAAATAGATTTAAGGGTTTAAAAAACATTTTTACTATAAATTTTTTTCAAAAAGAAGGAGAACAGCGCACGAGATTGGACTTGATTCTGTGGTAGAAAGAATGAGTCTCCACATGTTCACCGCCAGCACGTGAACGCGGAAGACGGGTCTGCACAAATAATATTAACAGTATGTAACTTAATTACTGTATGTATGTTATTAAAATGAAATAGGTTTAAGGGTTTAAAACATTTTTACTCATGAATTTTTTGAAAAAGAAGGAGAACAGGGCACGAGATTGGACTTGATTCTGTGGGTACCAGGAGAAGATGCAGGTGTTGTACTGCATACTGGACCTGTGTGTGCTGTACAGTAAAATCTCTCTTCTCCCATTTCACTTCAGCATCCGACTGCTGTCAAGAATTTCAGCAACTTTCTTTAGAATGGGATGTCATGGTTCATTCTTTGCTGTTCAGTACAAAACAGTTTCACTTGCATATCTATTGTTCACGGCTGGCGTGCACACGTCCTGGGACCGCGCGAAATAATATTAACAGTATTTAATATAATTACTGTATGTTATTAAAATGATCTAAATTTAAGAGTTTAAATTATTGGACTTGATTCTGAGAGTAACACGTGAGAAAGAATGAGATGCTGGTGTTGTGCTGCCCGTACTGGACCTTTGTGCCAAAATGCCAACTACTGTAACAGCAGCCACTCGTATCTTGAAATTTCCCTCGGATCTCGAACAAAAATACAGACGGAGTCGTAGCTCGTATCTTAAATTCGTATGTTGGTCTGCTCATATCCCAAGGTACCACTGTTTTACATTTTACATGGTCATGTCAGAAAATATGACCATTATGAATGTTATGATATCATGATTTGGAATGAACTTGACCTGAGATGATCTGGTGATCCCTGTCACTTTCCTTGTCACACCTGTGTTCATTATAGAGGTTACCTGGTTGATTGCTCTGTACCTATCACTGGAGTCGTTGTTCCTCTCTGGCATCAATTTGCCATGGGGGACCACTATTACACTGTTGAGAGGCACTCAATGCACGTTTGGAGCATCAGTCATAATGCATCCTTTGTCCATAATGATTGTACGGCAGTCTGCTACAACTGACTGGTGTGCTCCCTTATTTATACATGCATTAAACCCTGTCACATGGCATCTGTTCATTCCAAACTAGGTGTGGTCATAATTATCACGATGTACAGCATAATTGAATACATAGTGTATACTGTAAAATATCTACTCTCGGGTCCAGATAAAGCCTAATTTTAGACTAAAAGTTGGCTTATTCGGTGTTCATGGAAAAAGCTCTATATGTATTACACATAATTAATTAGTGTAATTATATATATTTCCAGACTTACAGCATCCTAATTCTTATTATTCTGTAATTACAGTGAATAATGCAAACTGGTTGAGTTTTTTTTACAAAGTTGCAGACATAAGAAGCAGAAGCCTGGACCAAGACTAGTGAGTGTGTGTATAAGGGTTTAATCAGGTTCTGTCAGTAGACGCAAAAGTAAATTATTGCTCCTGTCTTCACTATTTCAGACACTGAAGAGTCCAGAATCTTTAATAATTTACATCTTATCATTTCAATGTTACTAAATAAACAACTGTAAATGCCTACAAACACACAGTAACTGCAATGTCTTCACTTTGCTTATAAACAAAATAGCTTTTTCAATATTCCTGAACAGAAAGAAGCCCAGCATGGAAGTGTGACATTGAAAGAGCATTCTTAGACATGTCACAAAATATTGGATGAATATAAGATCAGCTGTAAATCTACTTGTCACTCCAGTATGAAATTACTTGTTGACTGTACACAGCAGCCCTCACCTCATGCATTGGAGTTTCATCTCTATTTTCACCTTAAAAGGTTATCAAGCCCTCACATAAAGAAGAAAAAAAAGCATTATGCCTGTCGGCATACCCAATAAGGTGGCACCATCTAGTAGTATGCTGCTGAAGTATAAAATAAGCAGATATAAACAAGAGCAGAGATAATGGGAAACAGTCAGTGTATTTAGTATCAATGAATGATTGCTTGTGGCAGTAGGAATGACATGTGGAAGGTACAATTCGGCCAAAACACTCACCAAGATGCGTCAGTGTAGTATATACTAATAGTTTATGGCTTATTTGTTTTTTATTCTGCCATAGTTTGTGATAATGCAAGGTTCCTGTGAGCAATACTTTTTAAAATGTATCATTTTAAAGGATCTGAGACATCTGGAATGTAGTCTAGATGGGTTAGGAAATAAGAATGCCTTTCACGCAAGAATTCTAAGTTAAGCCAGGATCAAAATTCCTGTGAATAGCAATGCTGCAAGTGACCAAAGGCAGAACTTGTACAATTCCAGGGAATACAAGGAGGGCTTATGCATGAACAGAAGCCAGAATATAAGCTAGAAAGAGAATGACAATCTTGATTATGTAATTATTCTACAATGGGCTACAGCCTTTTTAAGGGAGGGGGATTCATTCTTGAGCATAGTGAAGCAGAAACAGAAGGAATATCTAAAATCAATGAAGAAGAAAAGAAGAAAATGTCTAGAAATTGGAGGAATCCAGTAATGAAGGACCCATCATATATTGTGTACATTTATGTAAAGTGTGAGCATTTCAGGAAAGTACCTTCTAAAGGGCTGCAAACTGCATCGGCTAATAATCATTAATTTTTCATTTCCGAACATAATCTAATTATTTAAGGAGGTGTAAACATAAAATCTTCCTGCTGCATCAAGAGGTCTAATTTTTTGCCCATAATCATCACATACCTCATGACTCACCTCCCCAGTACCTACACCGGTGTTGTTACATAAATTCCTGTCCCATATAAATTTTTCCAAAAGGGCTCCAGAGGCACACAGAGGGAGCACGTCATACCATAATGTGTTCTAGGTGCAGTGACGGCTGTGGGCAGAGTTATTCGGCCTGGCACTGGCGTTGGTGAGTCAGAGAACACAGCCGGAGACTACTGACTCCCTGTCGAGAGAACATAAGCTCCATTGCGGAGCTCAGGCAAAATCTCCCCCGTTCGCTCGCCCGTGCGGGCTGCCAGATTAACAATGCAAAAACCTTCATGTGCATAATCTGCCTGCCATGGCAGCAACGGGAAGCCCCACATTTTTTTTGTCCTAAACAGCAAAAATAGAGCAATGGACAGGTAGGACAGGTACAGTTTGTGTATTCCGGCAATCTGCCACAGAGGGCCTGATGTATTAAGCTTTGTGTGCCAGTTTCAGGATCAGGTCAGATGCATTCTGCCTGCACACTTAGTACAAAACTGCTGCATGAGCCTAAATGAACACCGTATGGGCTACATGTGTGGAAAACAAATCTGGGTGGAGTTATTGGAAATACATCTGAGCGCATGCTGTGCTTAATCTACAAGCTAACAACAGCCAGTTTTACATGGAGTTTTGTCTGCCATGCCGGGCACGCTCTGCGGCATGACAATGCACTGAAAGAGTATTTACCAACTAATACTGCCCAGTCTGAGAACTGTATTTCAGCTGTGGGCAGAATTGTTCCTCCTTTAGTAAATATATTTAAATATATTTATTTATTAAACACTACTCATCTCTTTTCTCTAAACGTCCATTTTCTACTTTCTCAAGCTTGACGATGGTAAGACTGGTTCCCTGTCCTAAAGTCTTGAGCCTCACTGCCGTGCAGTGAGTAGGTGGTCCTGTACAGGTTGATATGGTGGGGAGTTATGCTGCTGTATCAGTTAAAGGCCTCTTTCAAAGCATTTCTGTAAGACTACATTTACATTTACGGCATTTGGCAGACACTCTTATCCAGAGCGACACACAACAGTGCTTTGTTTCCATTAAGAGAATCATCTCAGCTAGTACAGACAGGTTAGAGGCCAAACTACTCTTCAGTTCAGACTCTGTTAGAACTAAACCATCACTAATACCTAGAGAGATACACAATTATACACAACATAAGAGCATAAAAATATGGACTAAATATTGTTGATAGTCAATCTCACTTTGTTTAAAAATACATTTTGGCAGGAAATTGAATTCAATGAATACAATTTTATGGGTATTTAGTCTGAGATATCAATGTCTCATATGAAGTATATCAAATCGCTCCGTATTTAATTCATTACCCATCATAAAACCAATGAGATACAACAAAAGCTATTTATAAATACAACACACTCACAATTATTGGCACCCCTAGTTAGGATGTGTTCTTAGGTTTCTAATACATTCAAATATTTTTTTAGATAAGAATGCAAAAACAGAAAAACCCAATATTTAATTCAAGAGCATTCAGTCTGGGAAAAATCTTATATAAAAAAATTATTATTATACCTGAAATCATGAGTGCCACAATTATTGGCACCCCTGGTGTTAGTACTTTGTACAACCTCCTTTTACCAACAAGACAGCACTTAATCTTAACCTATAACTCTTCACAAGATGAGAGAATACAGAAAGAGGGATCTTTAACTATCCTCATCTTCTTTGCACAATCTCTCCATATCATCTAGAGTCCTATGCACTCTCCTCTTTAGCTTAGCCAATTGGTTTTCTATTGGGTTGAGGTCTGGGGACTGAGATGGCCATGAGAGGAGCTTGATTTTGTATCTGGTGAACCATTTTTAAGTAGATTTGGCCACATGTTTAGGGTCATTATCTTGCTGAAAGTCCCAGTGATGACCCATCTTCAGCTTTTGGGCAGAGACCACCAGATTCAGATTCAAAATGTTCTGATATTTCATAGAGTTCATGATGCCATGCAAGGTTCCCAGGGTCTTTGGAAGAGAAACAGGCACTAAGCATCACCAATCCTCCCCCATACTTAACAGAGGGCATGAGATGCTTTTCTGCATACTCATCACTTAGAGTGTTTGTACCACTTAGGGAACTCCAGACATTTATGTTTCTGACTATAAGTGAGAAAAGGCTTTTCCTATGCATGCCTCCCAAACAGCATGTAGATAGTGCCTGATGGTTGTTATGAAGACTTTGTGACCCCACAATGCTTCTCCTTGATTCAATTCTCTAACAGTGAGCTTTGGAGAACTTTTGACTTTTCTTCCTCAGTGAGTGTGGTGGCAAGATAAACTTGCATCCTCGTCCAGGCTTGTTTGCCACTGTTCCAGCTGTTTTAATCATCTTGATGATTCCTCTGACTGTAGATATGGACAGGTTTTGGCCACTGGCTATGTTCTTGTAGCCATTGCCTGAATTATTAAGGTTGACACACATCTGGCTTACTGAATGGTGTGTTCTCTGGTCTTTCCCGTGCTGAGTGTGTGTCACGTCATATTTATACCCCAGGGTAACAGGAAGTGATGAATTACTTATTAAAAGGTTCCTAGATACTCTGATCAACTTTCATTTTAAACTACAGCAGAAATGACAGAAATACTTCAATTGCATTTATTTTCAAGGAATTGTTAGGATTGCCAATAATTATGGAACAGGTGATTTTATGAAAAATAATTTCTTATTGAGGGATTTTTTAAATTATTCACTTGAGTTAAAGGTTAAAATTTTCAGTGCAAGATTTCGCTTCTGCAGTAAAAATGTAATTTATTTTAAAGCTTTTAGCACATCTTAAACAGGGGTGCCAATAATTGTGGAGGGCAATGAATATCACTGATATGATAATACCATTTAAAGACACACTAACATCCAAACAAGCAACTCACAAAGGCTCATCTTCAGTACCTTTAGTAAGGGAACATAATAGTAGTAGATTCTCTTGTGGTGAGTATTTTGTAATTAGTTGATTTTGCAACTAGTACGTTTATTTTACTGTTTTAAATGTTAATTTATGTAAAGATACAGGCATTCCTTTGTTTAACCTTTAAGGGTATAATTGCATTGTTTTTCTTTGATGGACGAATATATGCCTTTTTTCTTGACATTGTAAGAAAGGGGAGAGTCAAAAGTGAGTTTTTCAAACTGGAATTCATAAATTCATTAAAAGATCTCAAGAAAATGACCAGTTTGACTCCTAAAGCTCTTACCATCAGATAAACAGTAGTGAAAGCTATCGTCTTTGACAGAGAGGAGAAAATGAAGCTCCACTCTAGCTTCGGCTCTGAAAAAGTCTACAGGTGTTTCTATCCATCCTTCCACTGTGAGAAGATAACTCACTACAGGCCTGAAAGGATGTGAGGCTGTCAAGAAACTGTTCTTGCAAAAAGAAAATAGACAAAAAAGAAGAAGAAAGTTTCACTAGAACACTGAAACTGGACATCTGAGATGTGGAGTATGGTTTTATGGACATTAATCATTCATCACTGAATGTGTTTGGGATTACATGTGAGAAGCATACAATTCTATAACTTCAAAGACTTAAACTTTGGAGGTGTTTACAGGAAGCCTGCAGAAATATCCCTTCAGAATTATACAGAAAAACAAAGAATTGAGGCTGTAAAGAAGGAAAGGGGTGGGAACAATAGGTACTGAAAAAATCATGTTGTATGACATTCTGTGCATCTCTATGATAAATAAATGTTTCATCACATTGCTCCTTTTGCTAAAAAGTATGTAACTTGTACTTAATGGTTGTTTTGTCTGGTAATTAAATGAATTAAATTGAAGTCTCTCACTTTTGCACAGCACAGATGCAATGTACTTTAAAATGAACTATTATGCAACTTCCAGTAGACTTGCTTGGTTTCTGACACTGTGTGCATACTCTGATCTATAAAAATGGACAAAAGTGTCTCACAAAGCTGAAAACAACATAACCAGCTCTTACATTTGTGTCCAAATACTTTTGTCGATTTTTATAGGTAATGGCATATCATTAAGTGTCAGAACTACATACATTCTATTTGACATCAGGTCCATGTGGGTTAAGGTAAGTATGTGGTGAGTTAAAACCTAGTTAAGGACTTGTGTGAACATTTTATATCATTTTTGCTGCTAAATGCCTTAGAATGTAAGCTAAACTTGTACTGGAGTTTAAATTGATGATAAAGACTGACATGTCAGTGGAGATTTGTAAACTAGTCATGTGAAGTTGCTGGTGGTCAACTTTAAAGGTTGCTGTGCACCCATAAATGACAAGTATGACATGTCTGAGTAGCAATGATGAGTCGAGGTGCATAAAACTAAAGACCACACTGTGATTCTGCAGGGTGAAAAAAATACAGCAATCCATTTCAGATGTTTCTGTGACTTGGTAATGAGCAGTATGTGAAAAGCAATTTATCAACCTGGAAAATATACAGAAGATATTATTTAACACATATGATGCTATGCACGCTAGTCTCTTGCTTTGATGCAGCTCTTATTTCTTATTTCTTACACATTTTCTTTTGGTGTCACTAGCTTAACTTGAGCTGTTGAATTGTTTTGAGTTGTACAAATATGACAGAGGACAGATTTTGAAGTCTGTGGATAACACGGAGCAGGAAAAACATTTTTTTTGTTTTTTAGTAACTGATGTATTACTATTGACAATTAAGTTTTGAAGTTAAGAAAGAGCCAACATTTTCACCACAGTGAAAGAATTGGAATTTTAAAGGTAAGAATTAGAATTTTAGAATTAAGAAGTTGATTTTGAAGTTAAGAATTGGAATTTCATTTTAAAGTGAAATATTTAAAATTATTATTTTTTTTTTTACTTCTGCCTTTATCCCATCCATGCAGTAAATACACATACACAAACTGGTGGGCAGTGAGCACATGTGCCCAGGGGCGTTGTAGTGAGGTGAAAAGTAGGACTGAGTTACCAGTGCCCCAAGTGGGGGGTGGGCCCTTGAGAAGTCTGGAATTTTATTTTCCTTTAAATATTAAATAGGAGGGGGCCCTGAGCACTGCTTCTGCATAGGCCCCAGAATTTAGTGCTATGCCCCTGCATGTGCCCACAGCAGGGGCGGACTGGGGAGAAAAAGTGGCCCGGGAGTTCCTGACAGACTGGCCCACTATATATATATATATATATGTGTGTGTGTGTGTGTGTGT
>BRDA01020243.1:0-19029 GCA_036984385.1 Crenuchus spilurus
TATCCCTTGTGATTAGTCTTCCCCTTTATAAGCCCTGTTTGTCTCAGTCTAGTTGATCGGTCATTGACATTCACGCTATCACATATCCCTGTTGTCTTAGATTCATGTTATTCCTGTACCTACCTTGACCTTGCCGTGTTGCTTTGTAAGTCTTCTTGTTTTATGTTTCAGTTTTCAGTTAATTTTGTCTTAGTCCTAGTTTCTGTTCTGTTTCCAGCCATCGTGCTGCCGTTTTGTTTACCCAGTCTCCCTTATAATAAATCTCCTATTTTACATCATCTCCGCCTGTGTTCGCTCTTCTCTCCATCCACCCAACCCTCACAGCAAATGTGTTTTAAGAACATATGTATAAACAAACACTATTTAAAAAATATATATGTAGTATTTTACAGCACAATGTAAAATGAATACATATCTTTTAGAATAAAAGTTCAGTGGAATTTGGGATCTATTTTAAATGATTTCATTTTATTGAGTAATTTCCTGCATGTAAACACAAAGATATGCCAAATAATTGTTGATTTTATTTAATTAACATAAAAAAAACACAAGTAACAGGGTGGACAGAAGAGAAACAGGGTGGACAGGATGTAACAGGGTGGACATCATGCCATTCAACAATGGTACATTTCATTATAAAGAGGCAACTTTTGTCCCCCACCCTCACCCCCACATTCAAACATCAAATGTACTGAACACTTAAAGTAATTATCAGGAAAAATGTTCAGTCTAGTGACCTCATAGTTGTTTTGACAATGGTAATCCATTGTTTCCTGCATCCATAATTTCATGCACTTTCCGGTCAACATCATCTTCTCCCACAAGGAAAAGTTCCACTGAAGTGCCCATGTTCCTCAACTGGTGGAACATGGCCTCTGTGTTGGGAATGTCTCCTCCATGGTGAACAATTTTGTCAGCTGATCTTTTAAGGGTAGCCCCAAAACCATCTGGAGCCCCCTTTCCATGGCTGGCCTCAAAGAAGTTCCAGCTGATGTCTTTGAAGCCATTCTTGAAAGGCCCATTTGATAGAAGGTAAAAGTTGCCTTTCTGTTTGTATTGAGTAGCTGGGCCATCACTGAAAACATGGAGATGACTGATCAGAGGGTATCTTTCCCTCACCATGTCTAACACAGGGCTAAGATGGGCCCAGATAGCTGAGGGATCATGCCATTTGGAAGGTGAGATGGAGCAGAAAGTCACTGGTGACTGTTCAGCTGCAGCGTACAGCACTCCAGTATGCAAGGTTGCTTGCTGGTGTGACCCTCCGAAATGGGCAGACTGAATTTCTTGAGAATATTTACTAATGTCATGTTAATTTACTAAAAAATACCAATACTTGCTGGAAACACCCATTCATCTTATATCCACCCTATTACTATGTGTCCACCCTGTTACTGGGCAAAACAGTAACAGGAGGGACATTTTATGCTAAAGTTAGCATTAATGCTCATTTGATTAACAACAGACTAGTTCATGGTGATCACAAATGAAGATTTTTTAACATGTTTATTTACTATATTTTCAAAATTACAAAAATGTATCAGTTTCTACTATGAATAACTGTAACAGAGTGGACATGTTATGCTTTACAGCAACAGTGAACCCTACTAAAACATTTAAAAAAGATTGATTACAGAATACTACTTAAACTGTTTCTTGTAGATGATTTCCCTCCAAAAAATGTGTGCTACTTCCTGACAGTCATGTGACTATAGAAGGAGTCGGGGTGTGTCCAGACAGATTTTCCATCACAATAACAGGGGGGACAGTCAACTCAGGGACACAATTTATTTTAAAGACTTTAAGTGTTTAAAATGTATAAATAACAAAAAACAACATTTGGTGAGGAATATTATAAATAAGGCTATACAACAAAAATGAAAAATTTAGAATTTGTTAGATTTTTATGACTTTATGTGTAAATGAAGTCAAGCAAATGTGATTGGGGACATGGCAGTTTAGCTATGGTAGAAGGGGGTTAATCATGTAAGGCAAGCTTTTACAAATAAGTATTAGCCCATTTTTACACAAAATATACTATATTATTTCATGGGGACTCAAATGGCACCGAATGCTAGGAATGACCCAGGTATCTCAAGGTGGGCCAACAAGGTAGATGTGTCAGAGTGGACAAAGTTTAAAAACTTCAGTAGCACTTCTATGCCTGATACACTTGTACCAGTACAGCACACACTAACACACCACCTCCACATCAGTGTCATGGAAGTGACAATAATGATGCACCTCCCAAATGATACCTGCTGTGTCTGGCTCCTGAGGTAGTTGCTTGAACATGTGTGAAACCTTTAGGATTTGTAATATTTCTGCATAAAACTATTCACAGACATGTAATACTGGATTATTTTCCTCAATAAATAAATAAGTTTACCTACTTTTAGGACAATCTAATAAAGAGTCCTTGAATATTCCAGCTCCAGCATAAATACACTGTTTACTTATATTTTAGTGGTGGTAGAAGTAAACTCTGAATAGAATTTAAAGTAGAAGTCGGCATTTGTTATGTAGGGTCAGTCTTGGTTTGTGTTCACACTCCTCACAGATGCTGTGTTGTGGTGAGTGTGACTCCAGGCTGTGTATGGCACATATCTGCGATGTGACAGTTTTGACTACGAGTGCTGGCAGGCACTGTGTGTCAGACACACTGAGACTAGATGTCCTGTTCTAGAGTGACGGCTACTTTCTGTGTCCTGTCAGAACTAGAGCCTGGCTGGCAGTGGTGGAAGTTGTTCTTTTTGCATTGATCTGAGAGAGCAGTTTCCTGTGTGATGTAAATGATTAATACGGAGGTTTGAGTAAGTGTAGCTGACATTTTTCCAGTGTAAGAAAAACATGGGAAGCCTCCTGCAATCTTGGTCACTGTCAAATGTGGAGGATGACTAAGTATTAACAGATATTTGTTTAGTATAATTGGCTAAAGTTTAATGTTAAATTAATATTTGTTAGATTATTAAATGTGTTAATATTTTATAAACATCAAGCCTTGTCAGTATGCTTCGAGGAGATAGATGCAGAATGGGTCATGACAACAAAGTTCTCTTTATTACAAAAACAAACACTGTGACTAGGGATGCACCGATACCACATTTTTTAAAACCGAGTATGAGTACAAGTACTTACATTTAAGTACTTGCCAATACCAAGTACCAATAAGAGTACTAATAAATATCAATACTTACAATTAAAATGAAACTGAGCCTGTATGTTTGTCTTATGGCTCCAGTTAGATGTGTTTGTGATCTATTTAATCTAAACACCTTAAATAATGATAACGGATTGCACATTTCCCCTTTATACACTGAAAAATTCAAAAATGAAACATATCAGATATACATAATCATCACCGTTAGCGAACTAGCTAGCTACATTACGTTAGCTTACCTTTTTGTAAAGCTCGTGGTGGTGAGAACTGAGGACCTCTTGAGGTTAGTAGTGCTTTTCCCAGTTATTTTACATCCACAAACTTTGCTCTGTTTTGTTTTGTGTTGCAGCAAAAGTGAAATTACTCCATAAATCGCTTCTTCTTCTCCGTCGAAGCTGCGGCTGTGACGTCAGCATGTTGTGTTGTTAAACTTTAGCAGTGTGACTGACTGTGGAGTTTAACGTGCTTTGAGAAAGTCAGACGTGCGGCAGGTTTATTTTAAAAAGCGGATTACTGGACAAAAACATTATTTTAGTCATTCTGTGACATTTTCGTTTCGTTTTTATTCGTCAATGAAAAGTCTAATACTTTTAGTCATAGTTTTTGTTTTAAAATATTAGTTTTTTTTTAGTTTTCGTCTCATTTTTGTCGTGAAAAAATGGTCGTCAACGAATATTTTTCGTCATAATTATCGTTAACGAAATTAACACTGCTTTTGTAACCTACATTCACCTGGAAATACCTCCACACCGCTGACATAGCTGCTCCTTCTCTACTACCGGGCTGCTTAAAGCCACGCTGCCGTTAAGTGGCTTGTTCAGCTCCGCTACCGTACATAGTCGTCTTCTTTTTTTTATTTTATTTATTTAATTTTATTTATTTATTTATTTTTTGGCGCAAACTAATACTGTCTGTTAGAAGGAAACGAAGCTCCTATCACGCTGGTATCGGATCCTGTAGTATCGGAGCACTTTTATGAATACGAGTACAAGTACACGCACATGGTATCGGACAGATACCCGATGCTGGTATCGGTATCGGTGCATCCCTAACTGTGACTATTAATAAATTCTAACAATACAAAGACCTGATAACAATACAATATTAATATAAACATTAATCCAGAAATGTAGTCAGGGA
Source organism: Crenuchus spilurus (assembly GCA_036984385.1). NCBI lineage: Eukaryota > Metazoa > Chordata > Actinopteri > Characiformes > Crenuchidae > Crenuchus > Crenuchus spilurus. Next base: position 4,301 of record BRDA01020243.1, read on the forward strand.
ACTTCCTGTTGGCCATTTTGCCCATTAACTATACAGTCCACATAAAAAATAAATAAATTATATATATATATATATATATATACAGAGTTCATTTGATTTAATCATTTAATTAAAAAAGTTAAATGCAGTTTATTACACATATAATTTGCAATTTAAGTCTTTTTAGTTCAAGCTTATAGTTCAAGAAAATCAGAATTCCAGACATATTTTGGTAACACTTTATAATAACTTTCATTAAAAGCTCATTAGCTAATGATTAATGACTGAGAACAATTCATTAGTTCATGAGAATTTCATTAACAAATGATTTACTAATGATTCACTAATGCTTTACTAATGATTTACTAATGATTTATTAATGATATACTAATGATTTACTAATGATTTATTAATGATATACTAATGATTTACTAATGATTTATTAATGATTTACTAATGATTTGTTAACATTTGCAAAAATCAAAAGTCATTAGTAACTACATGAACTGTCATTTATAAACATTTTGTCATGTTCAAATTCTCATGAACTAATGATTTGTTCGCAATTATTAATTATTAGTTAATGGCTTATTAATAAAAAAAATATTATAAAGTGATACCATATTTATAACAAATGGTTGAAAGTTTCAACAATAAAATAAAAAGGTTTGAAATATGTAACTTTTTAAAAATTACTTTATAAACACACATTAACTTTTCACACTATTATAAATGATTGAGATGCACTAGTACATTAAAATGACATTTCACAATAACTCATGAGCCAAGACTTGTTTTCACTCCTTCAGCTAAGAGTCTGAGGGAGCTAAAAAGAAATGTAACAACTGTGCAAATGGCAGGTGATGTCTGACACTGCATGACATAATGTTAACTATTACAATGTCGTTATATTATAAACATGGGTAAAAAAAAATGGATATATTTCAGGTTCCAGTTTGGCTGCTGCAGCTGCTAAAGCAAATTTTGTCAATTTTTATAGATAACAGCATGTAATGAAGTGTCAAAAACCCCATAATCAAGTATATTGGAGATTACTTAACAACTCAGCGCAGTTTGAGACAAGTGTATGATGACATGGCATGCTGTTTGCATGATGCCAATTGATGGTAATACGCCTTCATTACTTGTTAGCTGAACTCAGAGCTCCAGTATAAAACTAAAGAAGCAAACCTGACTCTTTGCTGATTAACTATGAGAATTTGTAAATGAGCTAAATTATTATGACCAGTATGCTAATATGCTCTGACTTGTCAAGGCAAGACTCTGCAAGACTTATGAATGTGTCCTGCAGTGTCTGTTACCATTACATTAGCATTAGCATACATTATCAGCAGATCCTGTAAGTCCTGAGGTGGAACCATCGCTGATTAGACTTGTTGTTCTAGCACATTCCACAAGTGCTTAATCAGATTGAGATCTGGGGAACTTAAAGACTGTTTTGCTGATCATGCAATCAAGGTGCCATTGTCACAAGATAATCAACATTATTGACTTCATCTGCAAATGTGGTTTTATTGTTTTGGATCATCAGTCTGTACTTCACTAAATTGTTTGGGAAGTTTTAGTCTACTGGAGTTAACCCTCTGGAGTCGAAGCAAAATTAAAACACTTATAAAACTCTGACAGATTTTATCCTAGAAACAAAACTAAATATACCCCAGACACCTTAAAGGGTCTACTTTTCATATACAGTGGTGCTTGAAAGTTTGTGAACCCATGTGACCTTAAACATCATCAGATGTTCACACAAGTCCTAAAAGTGGATAAAGAGAACCCAGTTAAACAGATGAGACACAAATATTATACTTACTCATTTATTTATTGAGGAAAATGATCCAATATGACATATTTGTGAGAGACAAAAGTATGTGAACCTCTAGGATTAGCAGTTAATCTGAAGGTGAAATTAGAGTCAGGTGTTTGTAAACAATGGGATGACAATCAGGTGTGAGTGGGCACCCTGTTTTATTTAAAGAACAGGGATCTTTCAAAGTCTGTTTGCCATCATTGATGGAACAATGAATTGTGAATTATATCAGAGAATTCTAAAGAAAATGTCAGGACATCTGTCCATGAACTGAATCTCAAGAGAAGGTGGGTCAGGCAGCAAGACAACGACCCTAAACACACAAGTGGTTCTACCAAAGAATGTTTACAGTTTTTCTCAGTTGATTTGGTTAATTTCTCACATCAGAATTGAAATTCTCAAAACTATTCGTACAATCTCCACATCTCTTTGTCACTTGTGCACATCATAATAGCATTTCTCATTGTGTTTCTCATTTTGCAAATGCTTTAGTACATTCATGCAAATGGTCAAGTACAATTATCTGCTGTTCTTTACATTATCAGTTGCTTATGTCATGTTCATCAAAATATGTTCTACTGATTGTCTGTTGATTTGTCTTACCCGCCAAAACATTTAGGTTTTTCGTCATCGCCTAGGTCATTCCAATCAAAAGTGCTGAACATGTTGTCATAATCTCTCAGACATCATTTGTACACATCAATGAATGTTTTTGGTGAATTTTGGTAATTTATCCTAAATTGATGAAATTGTTGAATCTTGGCTTTTTTATTTAAGACGGGGAATTTCTGAATGTTTAGATCAAACGATAGTCAAATAGCTCTCAATGACACCAGATGAGCATGAAACAGCTCTATAAAGTTCCATTTCAAAGACATGGTGACAGAGTGAAAGAGCTGCAGCTGGTATGTAGCCGACAGGTAAAACCCTTATACATACTGACACATCTGCTATGACTGAAACATCTGTAACTGTTTCTTTTCCAAAATGAACATCATATGTACTTCATTACTCCTTTTGTGCTGTAGTGTATCATAGATCTGGAATCAGGAGAACCGCTCCACACTTTTATACCTGTATGAGGCTTCAAACTTGAAAAAATCCAGAAGGCGTGGTCGAAACATTGTTAGCCAAAGGGCTACGACTGATGTACCAGGCCAAAAGGGAGGAACCGTCACAATGTTCGCTGCTTATACATATTCCCATACATGCAGCATCTCCTTACATTCTTATACACCCTCTTATCTCTGATAATGAGAGGCTAAGAGAGGTGTGATGCAAGAGGATTTGCCCAAATATGTTTTTTTGGGATAATGAGAGTTTTCACCACTCTAACACCATCAGTCAATGGTTTACCATTCATCACATGATGTTGATGGAATTCCTCTCACCCTGTTCTCCATCACTAAACCTAACTGAGGAGTTCTTCTCAGCCTGGAGATGGAAGGTGTACAATCAGCAGCTGCACACCCAGATGAACCTGCTGACTGCTGTAGATGCAGCTTGTGAGGACATCACAACAGATGCCTGTAGAGGCTGGTTTAGACACTCCAGGAGATTCCTTACATGCTGCATTGCAAGAGAAGATATTTAGTGTGATGTGGATGAAAACATGCGGCCCAACAAAGAGGAGTGTCAGGATGTACAGAAAAGGAAGCTCTATAACTCCTTAAGTTGCTGTCTCAGGTTGTTTTGAATGTTTAGAGTACGTCTGTAGTTTGGTAGTTTTTGTATTGTGTTGTATTTTGCTGCCAGTTGTCTGTCTTTCAGAATATCAGTCTATTTTTTTTGTCAAAAAATTAATGTGTGAACAGTACAGCAAAATAATATTTCTGTATAAATTTGATTCCAGTCCAATTTCTTCAGTCATGTGTAACTGTGTGTGCTGTGTAAGTTTGTATTTTGTGAGTAACCCATATCGTTTCAACTGATACACCACAGAATGTGCAGCGTTTCTGTAATCAGACACTGACAACATGACTAAGTATTCTGACGGCCTTGTTCATAGGCAATGACACACAGACTAGACATTCTGATGGCACTGACTAATTGATTGACAAATATTTGCTTTTGAGGCAAAGACAAAGAATTTTGAGTGAGTTACATGCTTTTGCAGGTGTTTCATTGAGTTTTGCTGTTTGCACTAACTGTTGTGAGAAATGCACTCATTGTGATGAGAATGTAAATCATGATATGAGAAATGAACCAAATCGATTGAGAAAATCTGTAAAGAACAGTTACCAGAAACATTTAGGGGGAGAAGTGTGACACCAGATACTGAAAGTAAAGGTTCACATACTTTTGTCTCTCACAAATATGCCATATTGGATCATTTTCCTCAATAAATAAATGAGCAAGTCTAATATTTGTGTCTCATTTGTTTAACTGGGTTCTCTTTATCTACTTTAAGGACTTGTGTGAACATCTGATGTTTTAGGTCATATTTATGCAGAAATATAGAACTTTCAAGCACCACTGTATATATAGCTTGAATTTAAATGTATTTTTAGATATTTATGAGAAGAGTAAATAAATAAGCACTGACATATTTTTTACCACAATTCAGACAGCTGTGCATTTTTTCAGATTGTGTGATCTGTCATTCATATGATAATGAGATGGTAATTCCAGACATTGCATTGGAGACCAGTTATGGAATATGTGAAAAAAAACCATTTTGTCTCACATGAACAAAGAGCTCTCATCTTCACACAAATGTCATGAATATTCAATGTCGGGTTAGTGGCTGAGTGAAAACAGTGTCAACTAGACACTGGTTAAGCTTTAGAAATAAAACCACATACAATTTCTAAAAACTATATATCAGCACATCTGAAAACAGGTTTTTGGAAAGTCTAAGTTTAGAGCAGATTTAATCAGAATATAGATTTATGACACTCTTACTGTTGTGACAGTGTTGTTGAGTTTGTGCTGAACTAGCCTGTGTAACACTTTGGAATAAAATAATTTTAGATGTGTGTAATTAGTAAAATGTCAGGGCATGTTAGACTAGGTGTCTGAAACACCCTCAGACTCCAGAGGGATATATATATATATATAGTCTAAAACCAGGAGTATATGAACTGTACATTTCATGGTTAGATATACTTTTCTATAATGGTCCTCAGGTCTAGTACTTTAATACATTATCTCAATCATTTTTGGATGTTGGGATGTTCTCTGAAGCTGTTGTGTTGAGATCTAATGGTGCACATTTGAGGGGAACACTATACTTTGTGGAGTAGCTATATTGTGCTACCCTTTACCTTTTCTGACAGTCTTGCTTTTGAAGGCACTGACCCAAGGCCAAAGAAGTGCACAATGTGTGGTCATTCTTTCTACAATAACACAGTCTAATCACCTTTAGACTTGCCCCCAACTGTTACTGGTGGCTTCAACGCTAACACAAATCCCTCAGAATGGTCAAAGGTCCCCCCCACAGCAATGGCAGCAGCAAAACACCTGACAAAATCCATCAAGATATCCAGTGTTCTGAATAGCACAGATGATGGCAAGGATACTGCCAGTGGGGCTGTCATGAACTTTCTGTTTATCTGCATGTTTGAGCAGAAGGAAGAAGGGACAGTTCTCCTCAACTGCTGCATCGGAGTGTAATAACTTGGTAAAGCTGTGTGTGATACTGAATGCTAAGATCAGATCAGGAGATCAGATGTGCTTTTACTCCAGTGTAGAATGTGTGAATGTCATCTCTGCGCAATGGGCCAAGAATAGCAAGCATGAAATTTTCTCCAGCCATTCAGTACGTTATCTCAGGAAACCATGTTGTGTGCTTTTGATCCCACAGTGCCACCACACTTGCTGCTTCCACCATGAAAATGATCTCTGCAAAGTCACCCACGATCGTGATAGAATTCGATAAACTGATCACTTCATTCCACAGTTAACTCTGCCTCCATTGTCTGGCACTGTTTGGCACTACACAATAAAACATCTACGCTGTGAGGCCATATTTAGTGATGGAGCTCATTCAAATTTGGAGTCAAAACCTGTTGTTCTTCAAATTTGTTCACCATTACCAATTTAAAAGATAAAAAAAATAAAATAACTGATAACTTAGTGCATCTGCAAAATTATATAAATATCATAAAAAGTTCATTTGTGCTTATAATTTATTAAAAAAAGTCATATATTTTATATTCATTACACGTAAAGTGACATTTCAAACCTTTTTTAATTTTAATTACACCGCCCGTGGCTTGATGGTTAGGGTTCTGGTCTTGTGATTCCCGGACAGGTCATGGCTGAAGTGTCTTTGAGCAAGGCACCTAACCCCCAACTGCTTAGTGGGCACCGTGGATAGGGCTGCCCACCACATTGGGTACATGGTCATACAGCCCAGTGTGTTCACTAGTGTGTGTTTCACTGCATGGATGGGTTAAATGGGGAGGTCAAATTCCATTTTGTGCAGCTTATTGTAAAAAGTTTATTTTAATCGAATTTTAAATAGTAATTTTCTCAAACTTGAAATTCTATTTTTTTTCAATTCAAGATTTCTGATCAACAGTAAAAGCAGAAAACAAATAATAAATATTACATTTGAGAGTTTAGAGAGTTTACCTTTTGTAATAAAATGATGAACACAAACTTTTTACAATAAGCTGATTTGTTAAGATGTTGTAGTTATTTTTTTAAGAAGAAGGTTATGTGGTCAAACTTTAATTTTAATAACTTTAATAACTTTTACAGGTTATAACTTAAGCGTTTAATAGTTAAACAGTGCTTTACAAATTTAGGAACGGTGAATTGTCATCAGCTTTGTTTAGTTTCTGAGCTGATATTATTGAAATGACTAAATATTAACAAATTACTTTAATGTTAATGTAAACCTAACCTTAAACCATAAACCTTAAATATAATAGTAATGTCAACCAAAATCTTAAACCTAATTTAAAACCAGGCATCACATTATCCCTTAGATGCTTAAACTAATTATGTGTACATTTTTTTGGTATTTTAAATTTTTAATCTTTCACTTAAAACCTTAACCTAAACCTAAGCATGACTGATCTTTAGAATACCAGCAAATGTGTCATTTGTTTTAGTAGTTTATCCATAAGTTCCACCTAAAACTTAAACATAAACCTAACAATGGCTATAATCCTAAGCTGATTTTATGCAAATATTTAGTATTATTGTATTTCCTTCCAATTAAAACCATATACCTAATCATGACATCAGCCATTAGAACCCTGAGTTATTTTTCTGCATTCTTTTATAATTTGGTCTTAATCTAAAACTTAACTTTAGCACAAAACTTAAACTTTTACGAGGAACTATCAAAGCAAAATGTGACCAGATTTCAATCTGTTTCAGAGGAGTATGTAAATTACAACTAAGACACTTGATGACAATATTATTGCAGAAATACTAATAAACTAGTAAAACCTTATCAGCCAAACATAATATAGCACCATAATATCAGAAACAAGCAAATCAATTATGTGAAATAACTACTGTCATAAGCTTGAAGCAGAAGAGAAGGGCTGTATGACCTGTGCTATGAGTTGCTAATTTAGTCACTGCATGGTGTATTTGTTTTGCAGCTTTGGCCTGCAGTGTGTCAGTTTGGTACTCTGTGCTTAGTGCATTAGCAGTGCGTTGCATTTACGTGTACTTGACATTTCAGTGTCTCGTTAGGGGAGAGATGGATAGCTTGTTGAGAGAGAGAAGCATGCTCCTTCTGCCTCGTGCACGCATGGATGTTGATGCAAATGAACACGTGCGCTGTGCCATACAGCTGATTATAAATATTCAGAAACCTGGGCATTATGGATTTGATTTATTGTTTCTCTTCACGCAAGGCTGAAAGGCCAATTAGGAGAGGCTTATGAATCAAAGGAAGGCAAAGTCTCTAATGCTGTGCGATGACACGGAGAGCGTGCTGAGTGACGAGAACGACACACTAATTAATTATGTACTTAATGTAGGTGGACTTGTAAAATACTGGGAATGTCCGAGAATTCCATCATTATATATATGACAGAACCCTGTGCATAAAGGGAACATTAGCAAGCATCAGTCAGCACACCCTTAATTTTAAGAATGTCATTTCTTGCATTAAATTACAGTGTTGTTGACATTCCTCAATGAAGAGATTAAAGATGTACTCCAGCATTAGTTTATCTAATCACGAATTGAACAGTGTACTGTCCAAAGTGTCTACACTTTTGGCAATTTTCAGTTTTCTACATACTGTGAGCTCTACAGATGCCCTTTACATTGACACTTTATGATGGCTAGACCAATTGAAATTTTCCAAGATTGCTTTGAATTAAGATTTACATACTCTTTACATTAACTTACATCACAAGTAAAGCAAGCAAAAGTTTGGACAGTGATGATACCCAACCAAATCTCTATGAGAGTCATCTGTGAAATGCTGTCAATTATCAGAGGTAATCCAGTCTACAAGGGCTAGAATAGAAACCCATTTAACTCAAAATACACTCATAAGGAAATTGAGTAGTTAATAAATTTTGTAAGAGACAAATTTTATTTAGAACATTTTCATGAATTTTTCACTTGGATCAAGTACCACAATTGTGTTCATGCACAGAGCTTTCAATAATAAACTGCATTGAATAACTAGTGGAAGAGCAAACCGAAGAGCATAAAACTATACAAATCCTTTTATTGCACTACTCCAGCTTGTCTGCCACATTAGTAGCTTACCATCAGAATGTATTACACTATACAGACAAAGTAATGGGACCCCTGCTCGTTTATTGTTTCTTCTCAAATCAAGGGTATTAAAAAGTTCATTCTGCTTCTGATGAAGTACCTGTCTCTATTGTCCATAGAAGGCTTTCTACTAGACTGCAGAGCATCACTGTGATGATTTGACTGCATTCAGCAACAAGAGTGTTAGTGAGGTCATCCCAACCCAACTCATCCCACACATCCCAATAGTACTGGATGGAGCTCCAGTGCTTGGTTGGGTTTTCGGCTATGTTCCTTTACACTACGTTACGTAATGTATGTGACAATATAAACAAAACTGTTTGAACACTAAGAACACAAAGTCTTATGGTGAGACAGAAATGACAAATTCCAACTTTCAAACACTGGAAAAATACCATATACAGCAGTTTTCCATGCATGAACAGGCAGAGTCTTTTAAAACTGCCCAGCTCACAACACTGGTGACAAATATCCACAAATCCCTCTCTCTGGAACACTGGTCACGTCTCTGGAAGATGAATTGATAAAAAGTGCATTTCACTAAAGGTTTATGAGCAGAATTCAGCAACTGCCCAAAGGCTTCTATTATAAGTTCTATCAAATTCACGACCATGAAAATTGTGTCATAGACCCTGAAATGAGCCTTTTCCCCATGTAATAGACTATTTGGCATGAAATGTAGTGAAATTCTAAATTTAGTGGGTTGTGCTTTAAGTGATCCTAAAAACAGTGTGAAGACGTTATTTGACATTTTAGATTCACGTAATCATGTGTTAAGAGCAGCAAACATTAAACAAGAAGCTCCCAAAGATGACTGAATGAATGCTTTTTCCTGGGTTCAGTGAGCTCCCCGAGGAATCTTTATATCTCTGCGGTTTCTCCCAGACAACAATGGGATCAGACAGAAACACAATTGAGACTTTAGTTCCTATATCTGCTGCTTTGATATTTCTCCTGACCTCAGTAGACTCACATCTCCACTTGAGTTTTAGTACAGATCTCAGAAAAATGTCTGAGATTGTGCTCAGATTTGCCAAGAAAATAAACATAGTTTATTAAAGACCAGCGTTTCAATCTAAAAACTATTACTTCTCCTCTGTAACTGAGAGTCTCCTCAGTGCTGATGCTGAGAATGACTAAAATAAGATGTGTGTGTAGTAGCGCTGCCACAAATGATTATTTTTATAGTCGACTAATCACTGATTATTTTTACGATTTTTATAGTCGACTAATCAGATCATATGTTAATTCAATATAAAACATACAGCTTACCGCACTAGAATGCAGCTGTTATTATATAACCATCATTAGATTTCAGCTATATGCTAACTAAAAATAAAAACAATTAAGATCATATTTCATTAAACCTTTAATGAAATATGCAGCTTGTTGCAACAAACAATTATTTAACTGTTTAGCATAAAGTGTAAACGTAGCACTGAAACATAACGTTAGAAAACATTAGCATGGCTAGTCAAACACATGACTGTTATAACGTTACAGAAAACACATGAATGTGTTCTAAGGCTGATGAATCAAATCGTCATCACTAATGTTAACTTTTACAGCTATAAATATGAGTAAGCAGCAAGTTAACTCTCTGTTTACGCTCATTTTAGCAGCTAACTAGCAATTTAGCTTACCGAGATGACGGTCCCTCTTCATCATTGTCACAATCAGGCACAACAGCTTCCTTTTCAGGTGCTCGTGCATCGCAGTTGTGCTGCCGTGTAAGACAAGTTCTGACTTGCAGATATTACATTGCACACGTTTCTCTTTCATTTTCTTAAAATGATCCCACTCTTTTGAGCTACGTTGCTGGGTAGCCATGATAGCAGAGCCTCTCTGTATAACGTCCTGTGACGTCATCCATGGCATACCCCAGTTACCACTACTGCACATGTGCATCAAGGACAGAAAGGCAGACGCCGTTTGGAGAGAAAAAGAAAGTAAAAAAAAAAAAATGACACACTGACTATTAAATTAGTCGTCGATTATTTTAATAGTCAACATAATTGTGACTAGTCAACTAATCATGGCAGCTCTAGTGTGTAGCCCAGGTGAATTTCAGAAGAATCTCTATTACATCTCCTTTAACATCAGGCTGTGGTTCACTCAAACCATATTTACACTATTTATCTCTTTCCCTGTGGCATGACCACAATGACCAGGTCCTTATATGCAAATATATGTGCTTATAAAATGCCTAAATGCATTTTTTTTTAAATACTCATCATTTAAAGCCTTTTGAGAGTTCTTAGTTCATTGCATCAGAGCTCATTTAAGGCTTTTAAGCCCTGTGTGCTGTTACCCCACCCATCAGCTCAGGTGCGTGCCTAGCTTAGACATTCACAACAGCCTTTTCAGGCAGCTCCTGGTGCTTCATCTCTAATCAGCCTCAGGTGCAGGGAGTTAGAGATCCTGAGCTCCAGGCCCAGGTAAGAGGCCAGTCCTTGCCTTCTCACTGTGACACTGTGTAATAATAAACTGCACTTGTACAACTGTTTTATAAAAGCAACGTCACATGTTCTTTGGCAATAAACTGACCAGACCATAACTGTGCTCATATTCAGTATAAAGTACTACCATATGGAGGCTACATTTCTATATGATCAACACGTTTTCTTCATGACTGCTGAGAAATAAGCCTCTTTTCTCATAAAATGTGTAATCTATGATTCTTAAGAGAACAGGCCTATTAAATTAAGCCAAATGTAATCTAAATTTACTGGGATGTGAATTATAAGTATTTTGTTTCAACAGGTTCACCAGGTTATTCTTTATGACAATCAATATTGTGATGCAGATGCTGCAGGTGGAGATTTGATTTCTTCCTGGTTTGTGAGAAAAAAATCAAAAGGCACAATGAGGGACACATTTGCATCACTTTAAACAAAGGTTTCTGGTCAAGAGCTCCATGTTTTGTTCTTGTTCCTCCTGTATATACTGTGTAGAGTATTGTTGAAAGCAGTCTAATGGCAGATTTTAAGGAGAAGTGAATAGTAATTAGTGTGTCTGTCGCAACACAACCACCAGACAAGACAGCCGCCCACTTAGCCAAATGGACTGCTAGAGGAGCAGTGGACAAAGGCTTAGTGAAAACACTGTACTGCCTCATTTGTCAACTTCTAAATGAAGAGACTAGTCTTGCATTTGTTTGTGTGATTTTGCACATGGTCACATGATTATACACTCACTGGCCACTTCATTAGGTACACATACCTTGAGTCTACACTTATTGTACATTTTAGCTCCACTGGGCGTATAGGTGCATTTTGTAGTTCTATAAGTAACATACCTAACGATGTGGCCCATGAGTGTATATGCTCATATAAGGGTAGATGACATGGAAAAAGTGTAATGATGTGACACCTGAAGACATCTTCATGATATGCAATGCATTTAATGCTTATAATGTCAAATATAATTCAAAAACAGCCTGAAATACTATGCTCTAAAATAGTTATTTTATTTGTGTTATTGGGCTACTAATTAGGTTAAATTTAACTGTGTGGCACCATTGGTCACTCTCACCTCAACTTATCATGATAATGATAACACATTAGTATTAAACACATTGCCCATCCCTTTGCTTGTATGTCTGTATATTTCTTGTATACATTTTATATTTGTAAGCTTTGTTGTATGAAGTTGAAGGGCCATAGGCCTTTGCTAAAGTTATAAACTGCTGCCCACATACTAGAGGTTGAGTGTTTCTTTTTTTTCTGTACTTGACGAAAGCCTCAGGCTTGCTTCAAGCAGTTACAGCCATGTACTTTTTCTCAACTGCTTTGTAATACAAACACTGTCAGGATCTGTTAAGTCTACTGAAGTTCAGAGGTTCAGCTCCATTTTTAAAAACAATACTATACTTCTATACCTAAAAACAGTTTTTTTGTCATGTCCTGACCACAAGATGATGGTCTTGTAGAGCTGATTTGTTTATATATATGTCACATCCCTGCCTCAGCCTCGACCATTCCTTGTGTTTGTCACGTTTTCTGTTTACATTTTGCCCTGTGCCACCTGTCAGCTTGTGCTTCTGTTTATGTTTCTCCATATGCCTAGTTCACATCATGTCTCCAGCCCCCTGTGACATCATCTCATCACTTAGCCCTGCTATTTCATTAGATCTCAATAATGTTTGCTCTTTAACCCTCCCTGTGTTTCCCAGTCTTTTTTGGTTATTAAATGTTCTTGGATGTTTGTGAAGGTCTACTGTGTTCGATTGTCTCCACATTTATGTTTTGTTTGTGAGCCTCTCTTGGCTAATAAAAGCTACATATGGATCCCACCTCTGCATCCTGACCCCTCAACAACCCTCATACACGTTACATTATATAAATGTAAATCAGTGGAACCAGAGGTTTTTCTAATTCATTTTTGTCCGTTTGTTTAGGTCCAATATTCATAAAATTTGCACACAGTATAAAGAGCCACTGGTATTTTCAGCTATATCAGAAACTGAAAAATGACAAATTAGATATCTGTTTGCAAAGTAACATGTCAGATGTTTCTTCTTCATTGATGAATGCATCATGTTGCGTTCTTCGGTGGTAATACTACTAATAAAGACACATGAGTCATTTACATTATGGCCATACATGCACACTTTCACCACTTTTGTCATTCCATCAAGTTGTCCCTCATTTCAGAACTCTTTTTTGTTCTCCAAGCTTACTAGAGGTTTGCATCATACACCAACTCTTGGAGGCTGCACTGGTATTCTTTCTGTTTATGGAAGACTTTATGCTCTTTCATACTCAAAAGCTAGAACATTATTGGGATTTTTTTACCAGTTCACATGTGCAGCCCTTAAACAACAATTTACAGAGATGGATGAGTTCATATATGCCATGGAGGTCCTGGTAAACAGGATGTGGCATTCACAGCAGAAAAGGCCAACATCTCCTTCATTTCTCACATGAAACATGTTCTCAGGAAAAACAGCTCACATGATATTTTCTCATAAAAACAAGTGTCACACTACTGTTTTGCTTTTCTGGCTATGCTGACTTACTGTTGCAAAGTAATCAAGCATGTATACAAAATTTTTTATTTGAGACTTCTAGAAACAAATCCTGAAAAGTTTATGGTCATGATTTCATTCAAAAAGGTAAACTGACATTTTATATCCATCTCATGTCAAGACTTTTTGTTTGACTGTTGATCAGTTTGACTCATAGCATGTTATTAAAATATCAACATTAAAACACAAAATTGTGTCACTTTACATGTAATAAGTATATATATATATATATATATATATATAGATGTATAGATGTATGGATGGATTAATATATATATATATATACACAGTGCTGCTTGAAAGTTTGTGAACCCTTTTGAATGTTCTATATTTCTGCATAAATATGACCTAAAACATCATCAGATGTTCACACAAAACATATGGCAAAAACATTCCACTCTACCACAATCACAATCATATTTCCTGGCAAAGCATTCCCTTAATTTCACTCCTTCCTGCCTTTTCATTTCCATCGGCAATGTACTAGATAATCTTCTGATGAATACAAATGCATGATATAATGTTGACCAATATATTATTTGCAGAAAAATCGAAAAACAAAATAGTTATCAGTATTATTGTTGTTTCCAATAAATAATGTATCTATTTCTTTATCTCATGGGAATTTTCCTAGGCAGCATCCTCTAATTTAGTACAATTTGTGACTCAGCTGATACCTATAATGTACATTTTACATTGCATTACATTATTTACATTTAAATATTTAAATGATTTGTAATCTCAGTATTAACCATAATCATTTGTTAAAGACTGGTTGTCATATCAGATGTAAAAGTACATATTGTTGCATCTCTATGGATAACATGTACATCAGAGGCGATTGCTCTAAGACTGCAAGGGAAGCTCAGCTTCCCTAAAATGTTAAAAAATAAGTGATGAATAATATACTGTTGTGTGTACATGTCATTGACTAAATATGCGCTACAACACGCTCAACTTTTGTTCAGAATCAGCTTCTTATCACTGGTAACGACGCGGCTTTCCTCTCACTCATTCCTGCAGCTTCACAGTGCTTTAAACAGGGTGGACGCTCAGCGTCCACAGAGTTCAATGGTAAAGCAAAGCATGCAGCGAAACGAGACAAGTCATGGGATAAACGCTGGGTTTTTGTACCACCCATCGGACTCTCAGCATCTCTGGGGGTCTATGGGGCAGTGGGCTGGCCTCGGC
>BRDA01020247.1:0-27082 GCA_036984385.1 Crenuchus spilurus
ACGTCTGTTGAGTGTTGTAAGAAGAAGGGGGGATGCCACACAGTGGTAAAAATGGCCTTGTCCCATCTTTTTTGGGATTTGTTGATGCCATGAAAATTTGAAACAACATATTTTCCCCTTAAAATCATACATTCTCTCAGTTTAAACGTTTGATATGTGATTTGTGTTCTATTCTGAATAAAATCTTAGATGTTGGCACCTCCACATCATTGCATTCAGTTTTTATTCACAATTTGTTTAGTGTCCCAACTATATATATATATATATATATATATATATATATATATAAACCTAACTTAAACTAACACAACTAACCAGTTTTTGCCAGTTCATGATCAGTTAAATGATCATCAAACATATGTTCATAGGTGTTCAACATATGATTGTCAGTTCCTTTTCTTCTAGACCTTTCTGCAGCCTTTGAGATGGTCACCCATGAGATCCTCCTGCCTATCCTCTATAACCTTGGGATCCCTGATGTGAAAGTGGTTCAGATCATATTTAGAGGGGCAGTTCTACCAGGTAACATTGAGAGGGTTCACATCC
This sequence comes from Crenuchus spilurus, assembly GCA_036984385.1. Lineage (NCBI taxonomy): Eukaryota > Metazoa > Chordata > Actinopteri > Characiformes > Crenuchidae > Crenuchus > Crenuchus spilurus. The sequence goes on from BRDA01020247.1 coordinate 547, forward strand.
ACTCCATGCAGGCTCTCGACTGGTGTCCCACAAGGCTCAGTACTAGGTCCTCTTCTTTTCTCACTATACACTCATACTCTTGGTGAAAAAATTCTTATTGTTATGTATTTTCATACCACTGTTTTACTGATGACACTCAACTGATGTTTTCCTTCCCTCCTTCTGACACTTAAGTATTCAGCCGCATCTCAGCATGCTTGGTTGACATCTCTACATGGGTGACAGCCCACCACTAGAAGTTCATCCTCAGCAAGACTGAGATTCTTTTCATTCCTGGAACCACTGGTTTGTATCTTGAATTCCCTGTCCTGTTTGAGAACTACATGGTTGTTCCATCTCAAGAAGTAAGAAGCCTCAGTATGATCCTGGATGACCAGTTATTGTTTTCTACTTACATAGCAAACTTGATTCGGTCATGCAGGTTCCTCCTCTTAAACATTCAATGGATCTGATTTTTCTAACCCAGGATATGATGCAGGTGCTTGTCTAGTCTCTTGTGATCTCAAGACTTGACTGCTGCAACTCGCTCCTGTTTGCCATTAAGCCATCATGCCCCTGCAGCTGATGAAGAATACAGTGGTTAGCTGGTCATCAAAGTTCTCTAACGTCACTCCACTGTTGCGTTCACTTGACGGTTTCCTGTAACTACTCACATCAGATTCAAAATCCTGATGCTCACCTACAAAGCAAAAAATGGACCACCCTCTCACTACCTAATGGTAATGGTCAAGTCTCAAGCAGCACCTCAAACACTTCTAGCTTCTAGTATGGCTTGGCTAGACCCGCCATCCTTCAAGACACATGGAAGACTAGCACCTAGATTTTTCTGTCCTAACACCAGCGTGGTGGAAAAAACTGTTCAAACAGCCCCTAGCAGTTTTCAAATGCAGACTGAAGACCCAACTCTTGTTGAATACTTAAGTGAGCAATAGTTTAAAACACTTTGCATTGTAATGCTCTTATATTGTGTATAATTGTGTATCTGTCCTTCTTTTTAGGTATAAGTAATGGTTATGTTCTGACAGTTTCTGAACTAAAGAGTGGCACTAACCTGTCTGTACTAACTGAGATGATTCTCTTAATGGAAACAAAGCACTGTTGTACATCGCACTGTATAACAGCATCTGCCAAATGTCATAAATTGTAAAACTGGTAGAATGATTGAAAAGATTACTTAAACTTGCAATGAACTTGGACAGGATGGAGGGTGCAAAAATTCAGCTCTATGTCACTGGACTTAATCACATCAAATAGTTAAATGGATATGATTAAAATGATACTGTGAACAATACAAATCTTTATTAAATTAAAACACTAGAGCTCAGCTCCATTTACTGAACTTTGACCCAGGTTGAGCCCTTATTATAGCTATTTAACATCTAAGCTAGTGGTTTGTTCTGTTGTTCATCTTAAAGCTCCAGCTTCAGGCTTTAAAACATACAATATAAAGAGGAGAAGCTAATGTATCTCTTAAAATGGATCTGTTTTTGCATCTTATTATATATTTTATCCTTTTGAAAACTCTTTTGCAAATAGCACAGTCTGCTACTTTTAAGTGGACCTGATGTGCATAGCCTTTGGCTCTAGTTGACATTGCACAGATGTACATTACATATCCTCTTAAGCTCCACACTGCAAATTCTAATAGCTGTCATGACTTAAATAAATTAAATAAATTTTAATCTGTTATCAACAAACTGCAATTTTTACTAGTTATTGAGTTTCAGTTAATTGCATGCTGTCACGTGAGGCTGTGGCCAGTATGGAAGCTGAGGAAAGACAAACAGACTGCATGTATCATTTTATGAAGTCTCGTGTTGAGTTTTTAAGGATAAAGGTACATTTTTAAGCAAGCAATAACTGTGTATGATTGTGTTTCTGAGAACTGCCATAGCATTATCTGTTATGTGCATGTAACTGTTTCATGGAAAAACTCCATATTAGGTGAGCTATTTATTGAATGTAGAAGCAAGCTGCTTTCACATTTTCTGTGGTTCTAATAGCATGCAACTCCTAAACTAATACAGAACTGCTGCTTTTGTTTTTATAACTGAAGCCTCAAATATAGTCAATATTTATATAAATGCATATGTACAAATCAGAGGCAATTGCTCTAAGACTGCAAGGGAAGCTCAGCTTCCCCTAAAATATAAAAAAATAAGTGATCAATAATATACTGTTGTGTGTACGTCATTGACTTAGCGACATTTTCTTGGTTAAAAATGACTAGCGACAAATCGAGCTTCTATTTCTGGTGTTTTTTTGTAGCTGCTTGTGTTTGGAGACCGACTTCTATCACTTCTTCTGACTTCCATCAAAGTTTCTGGCCAGCGGGTGCTGCTGAGCCTCTCCACCTTCACAAAGCACTCACAGGCAGACACACTTCACACTAGCCTCGCGCCAGTCCCAGCTAGCGAGCTAGCAGGTGTAAAGAGCTTCTCCTGTTTAAAGCGGCTCAAGTCTTACACCCGCAACACCATGAGCCAAGGCCGTTTAAGCAGCCTAGCTCTGCTGGCCATTGAGAAGACACTAGTCAAGTCCCTGGAAAAGACGCCTTGTTGGTACGACAGGATCACAGATAATTTTCTTGAAAAGGAATGGAGGGTAGAATTTATGTATAAATAGACCGACACATTTTATGATGTAGCCCGAAATTTAGCTTCCCCTCCTTGAAAGACCAGCATCCACCACTGGTACAAATCCCATTTTCAGAAAAGTTCACACTTTCTAAAAATGAAATAAAATGCAATAAAAACTTAAATCTGTAATTTCTAAATTCACATTCATTTAACACACAAAATGAAAAAAAGATTTCAGTGTTTTCAATGTCAAAATGAAATGGATTTGTTAATATTATTAAAATATAGAGACTGGTGTATAGAACACACTGCAAAAAAACTTTGAGTCAAAAAAGAAAAGTACATGTAACACTGTTCTGGGAGATTCAGTTTGGTTCACTTTGGTCCAAACATGGTGAGAGAACTGTCAGTCAGTTCAAAGAAAATGTTTGTTAGACAGCAAATAATTTAGGTCTTTCACCATCTACAGTTCTAATATTGTGAAAAGATTCAGGGAGTCAGAGGAAACTGATGCTGAACGTGCATGACCATCAAGCCCTCAGGCAGTATTGCTTTAGAATTGGTATGCCACATTGATTGACATAGCCAGGTGGGCTCAGGAGTACTTTGACAATCACTTAACCATCCACTCTGATGCCAACAAAAAGTACCAAAAAAGAAGATGCCTAAGAGGCCACAGCATTTGTGATCTGTATGTATGTAAAAGTAGCACTGATACAGATGCTTATACTGGTCTTTTGGAGAGACATATGACTCTGTTAGTATGACATCTTTTCAAGCATTCAAGGATTCATGGAAACTTTTTTGTCATTCGCATCACATGTAGTACATGAGGTGGAACAAACAACTCAGATTTGTGTCACAAGAGGGGCATCCATTTGTCAGAGGAACCTACATAATGTCTCTTGAGTGATGTGCAGCTTGCAAAAAATGTTTTCTGGGACTAAATTTCTAAAAGCTTCTACATTTTTCAGTATGACAGAAATTGGACAGTTCCATTTGTTTGGGACTCAAACATCAGTAAAGTTTTGAAAGCAAAATTCAACACTTATTCAACAGTTATTCTAACTGAAGATATATTGAAACAGAATCTTTAATTAGCAGCTCAAAATAGTCAGAAATAAACAAACTGAGTAGAAAGAAGAGATTTTCATCTTTTAGATAACTCCTCCCTTTTGTGAGGATCTTAGAAAAGTAGACAATAATGAACAGAACAAATACATTCTAGAATTTAAGAGGATAAGAAATAAGCTTAAATTTGCATTAGTGCTGCAAAGAGTGTTTTGTTTTCAACAATTTAACTAAAGTTCACCATGGAGATGAGAAATACTTTTCTCCAATTGACTGGCAGGTGTGTATGAATTTTGTATAATGGGACAATTATGAAGTAGCTGTGATTTAAAAAAAAAAGAAAAAAAGAAAAAAAAAACGTAATTGATTGTAAACACAGAATGGTAACATCATTCATAGTAAATATCCATTCTGTGATTATATTTTGTGGGTACCTGTCCTAATTCAACATCCATGAAGGTCTCTCTCTCCACACACTGCTGGTTTGGCTCTGTTGATAAACTTCTAAAGTTTGACCAATTCAGCTAACAGGCTCTTCATGACATACAAGGTCTTTCATGACAAACAGTCTTTATGTTTGGCTCTCCAGAAACTACTGAACCGATGCCTAGCTGACGTCCCCTGGTGGTCAAGTCCAGAAACTGCAGTGAGCTAATTTGATTGGTTGTTCTGAGTGGTCTGGCCCACAGCCAGGGAGAGCATGGTTTATTGAAGCGACAAGGAGGATGATCCTAACAAGGTGTGCATGAGGGCCTGGCAGAGGCTGGTCCAGCTCATCTGAGCCATGTGGGGGTTCATACAGGATTAGAGTGGGCCTGCAGACACAGAGACTCTGAGCTAATGAATGGCAGGCTGTGGAGGCTGTGTTTTCATTCAGCTTGAATGGCAGACTAGTAATGAGAGCCAGCGTTCTATGTCTTACGCAGGTTAATGAACCTAGCACTGAGGAGACCACAGAGACATCACTTTAACATGCCAGTCAGACACTGACTGATACCCTGCCTGAATTTCCAGCTCTGTCCAGTGTATCCAGAAAGAACTGTTTCATTCATGCACAGTTCTTTTACCAACATATACTACTATATATCAGTTGTTTGTTTAATAATTTCTTGTTTATTATTGTGCTCTTAATTAATCATAATTGATATTTGTAATTATATAAAACACCTAAGCAGTCTTAAAGAAAGACAACCAGTTCTTGTAACACAATGCTACATATATAGGAATCTGACCTCCTGCCTTTATCACATTTTTACAGTGAGCACACATATACCTGATGTAGTGGGCAACCTGCAGCACCCAGGGGGCAGTTAGTGGTTTAGTGGTTAGGGCCCTTATTGGCACGTAAGTCATGTCCTAATGTTCAGAAGATTGAACCAGCAACCTTTTGGTTCCAAGCCCATTTCTTTAATCTTTAGGCTGCTGCTTACTAAAGAGATAGTAACAAATAACCTATTGAACTGTAAAGTGTCAGAGAGTAAAGTAAAAAGCAAAAATGTATGAATATTGCTGTTTGTGCTGCAAATCCAAACAAACTGGACCTCAGTAAAAACAATACAATGTGAAATATGAGATTTAAAAGGAAGCATCATTAGAGAATTTAATTAATCAGAAAGCTGTACTGTCTCACTGGCTTTCTTCCAAACACCCATGTTCAAATTACTGCAACTCTGAGAATGTTGCCCTTTACTTACATTGGAGACTTTAGTAACTTTTAGTACTGCATAGTTCAGTCAGGTCACCTTTAAAATTTAAAGACATCTCTGACCCAAAAAAGCTGCCATTATTTAATAATGAATAAAAGCTAGTTTTAGCCTGTTAGCAGAGCACAAGTGATATCATGTTGGACATTTGGACAGTGTTATTCACTGTTGGCCAAACACAAAGAAGCTCTTTAAGACAGAGATTAATAACTGAATATACACACTGCAGTAAGACCAAGTGTAACTTATGAAAGAAAAAGACTTTGCTAAATTCAAAACTAAAGTAATGAAGTAAGTTGTGGCTATTAATGCAACATCAGTCTACTGGTCATTCCTTTTGGACTAATCTGCTGCTTAATGAGAGAATTAATTAGAGCAGTTTTTATTGAAATATTCAGTATAAGTGACTGAGACCCATTTTACACCAGGCTGTTTCAACTTTAGAATTCGGGTTATATAAAAAACACCCAGTACAATAAAAACAATCAAAAATTATACCCAATATAACCAAAACCCCACAATGCTGTCAAAATCCCACATAATAAAACAAAACCCCACACAATACAACCAAAATCAAACCTAATACAGTCAAAACCCACCCAGTATAATGAAAACCTCATCCAATAGTCAGAACCCCACTCAGTACAATAAAAACCCCAATAATACAACCAGAATCCCAGCCAATATGGTCAAAATTCCACTCATTACAGTCAAAATCCCACCCAATATAACCAAAATCCCATCCAATACAGCATGTCCTAATGCACATAATCCATAACTGTGAGGATGCTAATCATAGAGGACACATGGTTGGCTCCTGAATTAAACTAATTGCTTATTAGCCTTTGGACCAACACAGCTGTACAGAATAAACTACAAACAACAACAGAACCAGATCCATATTCAAAGAATTATCAAAACAATTCCCGGCCAAAGGCTTCCAAAGAATTAATCTACAACAGTGCTATAAGTGAGCAAGCATGAGTTGTTAGTTCTTATTTTAATAAAATTCTGGGAGACCTAAGATAGACCATGCATTTGAGCTGATTTGCATATTACACACCACACAGCAAACAGATTTCAGACTACCCGGAGACACTTTTGACTTCCCAGTATTAGTGCACGTGGATAAAATCTTAATTGGATGCATTCCTCATAGTAATCTCATAAATGACCAAGTGAAAATATGGTCTTAAAAACTCCAGAAAACATGAAGCCAACAAAATAACATAATTTTTCTAATTCTTGTACTGAGCTTTCTAACACAGTTACTTAATCATATCCATGCTTAGTTAGAACTGAGGACAGAAAATTATTCAAGAAAATAATCAGTCAGTGAAACCGCACGACTGCAGTGCTCAAATGCAATTTGAAAAATGCTTCACGACTGGAACTGAGTAGAAAGAATCAACATGTTTATTTAGCTCAGTCTTATGAACGTGTGTTATTTCATTATAATTAAGTAACGTCCCCTAAAAATGATCAAATAGTGACTGAAAATGTCAGCCATCAAGCTTTCAAAGTGCAATGATTTATAATGTGTTATTTATGCACAGTGAGAGGCCACAGAGCACAGCGGCGGATAATTCTGATTTATGAACATGGTGTGTAAAGGCTGGTGACTGAAGGAGATCCCTAGCAGACACAAAAAGGAATATGTTATATCTTGCGACAGATCATGCAAAATGTGCATTAAATCATAATGAAAGTTTTAACAAATCAGAAAGATCCCAAATTTTACATTCCTGTTAAAGAAAAGAGAGGAAATGTTCTTCTTTTCTCCTGCTGTGCTGTCTCAGGGCTGATAAATGACACTCTGTAGGAGTCACTTTGTGTTGAGCTCCGTAAACACCAGAGACAAATGCAATGCAGGACAAACATGACCTCACACTAGCTCTTGGATTTTCCCCCCTTTTACTCTTTTTTCTTTCATCTAATCTTTTCCACTGGGGATTTTTCCTCCATGGTGAAGAAGGTGACTCACTTAACACCTAAACTTGCTATCCACTCCTTGTACTTCCACTCTGTGAGTTATTTATGACCTCTACCTGCCTTACTGCACAGATTATCAATCATGGCAGTATTATGTGTAGTATTATGTGTTAACACCTAAACAACATAAGATGCAAATCTAGTTGCGAATCTTGGAGTTAGGCAGTTCCAATGAAATCAGGTCTAATATTTACTTGAACATTATAGGATAGCTGTGTTCACAGAAGCAGATTTTGTTTTTATACAAACAGCAGAATAAGTTTTAAATTAGCTGGCTAACATATTATGCTGCCCTAGGGACATCATACAGTTGTGTTGTCCCTGGAATTTCATTATTTTATGCTACATCATGAGCAGAATATTTTATATTTATAAGAAGAAAAGTTCTGGAACTGATATTTACTTTAAGGACACATTAAACTAGCTAAACATAATATACAGTCCCAGTCTTGACCTGGGAACATCACATAGTTTTGTTGACCATGGAATTTCATTATTTTATCCATCCATCCACCCATCCACCTGCTTAATCCTTATCAGTGTCGCAGTTAGTCCCCTACCCCCTCACTAGGCGCAGGGCATTACACTATTCAACTAAACATAGAACAGGGCACCAACCCATCGCTGGGTGACACACACACACACACGCACACACACACACACTGACAATTTAGAGTACCCAATCCACCTGATCTCCATGTTTTTGAACTGAGGGAGGAAACCGGAGACCCTGGAGGAAACCCACGCAGACAGAGGAGAACATGGTGCTCTGCTCAGATGGGGACTCGAACCCAAGACTTCAGTGCTGAGAGGCGAACGTGCTAACCACTAAGCCACTGTGCCTCCCCCATTATTTTATGTATTTTAATAAGTAAGAACTTATTAACTTATTTGTAATTTTATAAGTAAGAACTTTACTTCCACAATTAATATCAAATATCGTGAGGTAAAATAAAATGAAGAAATCCCAGAAAATAACATAACTGTATGTTCCTGCAGCTAAATAATGTGCTCGTTAGCCTAATGTATCCTTATAGCTTTTTGAAGGACACATTAAGCTAGATAACATATTATGCAGTCCCAGGAACATCATCCTGTTTTGCCCAAGGAACATCATTCAAGTGTGTTGTTCCCTGGAAATGTATTATTTTACATCCCCATGGGAGCAGTAATTGTTTTTTTTTTTACTAATTTATATAGTAGAAGTTGTAATTACATAGTAAGCTCATTAGTTTTGGCAGCTGTCCCAAGAACATCATCCAATCTTGGCATAAGGATATTCAGTTTTATGGAACTGGAAACATTTTTGATCATGCTAACTAAATACTATTGTATTATCAATTACACATTCATTATACACAATATAGAAAATAAACATATGGAGGGTTTTGTTGCAAACTTGACATCCTGCAAATCAAATCAAATCAAATTTATTTATAAAGCACTTTTTACAACTGATATCACAAAGCAGCTTTACACGGTCAGTAGTAACAAACACCAAATCATTTATTCCTAATCCCTAATCCTAATTTCCATGTGAGCAAGCCAATGGCGTCAATGGCAAGGAAAAACTCCCTCAGAGCTGGAGGAAGAAACCTTGGGAGGAACCAGACTCACATGGGGGACCCATCCTCCTCTGGTTTACTAAATATAAGTTCGTGCAAAGGCCTAGCTGCTTATGAAAAACACTCTTACTGTGATAAAACAAAATTTCTGTTCTACAAAAATTTGTAGAAAATTTACTGTTCTACAAAATTTCAAATCCACCTGCTTTGTATTTCACATTGCTAAGAAACATTACATGTACGTACATTCCGTATGGATAGCATATAAGAGTCTTTAGCTCAAGTCTCAGATCTGCTGCTTTGGTATTTCTCATTGTCCTTGGTAACCTCATGTCTTCTCATGTTTTAGTAGAGATCTCAATAAAGTATCAACTGAGCTCATTTTTGCCAAAAATTATGATTTTAAATAATAAAATAATCATAGTAATAATCATGTTTACTACAGAAAGGACCTCAGTATGAATTCAACCACTTCTCATTTAGAATTTTAAAATCTTCTGTTTTGATGCCATGATTGACTTTTATAATGTGTATGTGGTTAAACATGACCTCATATCTCCTGAGCCATAAACGAGCAACATTTGAGCAATACAATTTTGCCCTGCTGTTGTTGTGGAAGGTTTTTTTGGTGGATTGTTATGTCATGAATGTCATCTTGACATCTAAAGCAGAGAACCTTTTTGATGTGACCTTGTTCTGTTCAAATTTGGCAGTAATTCATGCAATTAGAGAGATGGGGGTGAACAGAGAGCAGGAAAATAGAGAGGCGGAGATGCATTCACATCTGTTTGGATGCTATGCAACATTACCATGGCGTAACAAATGAATGGAAAGAAAAGAATCAGCCTGTGGATTTGAATGAAGGAAGCTACTAAACCATCTGTATAAAAAGCCTGTGCAAATGTGGCTTACTAAACAGCTGGAAATAGCTCTGCCACTTCATGGCACAGACAAACAATCTAATAATTAAAAAGAGGTTAGGTTCTCACGCAGTTTCTGTAGTGAAGTGAACCTGACTATCAAGTGTTGAATCAGCATGATCAATACTAAAACACTACATCAGCTGAATTCTCAATTTATTAGAATCCCCATTAAACCAATGACAGGAAATGGCTAAGCTGAAAAATCTAAAGTTCATAACAGTTTTTACATTGATGCTGTTTAATTAAGCTCTTAAACTCTTAAACCAAGATTATTACTTTAAAACATTTAACAAATATTTGATTTGTTTTGAAAACAAACATCCTACACATGGCACTTAAATATAAAACTTTTCATGCTTCATAAAAAACAGGGATCTAGAAATGTCTAATGTTCACAACATATGGTTGTTGAAGTGTATCATACTCAACAGGCTGGAAAAGATTACAAAACCATATCTAAAGAGTTTGGGCTCCACCAGTTCACAACCAGACAGATTGTGTACAAATCAGCACCATCAGGAGAACACTGAACAACAATGGTGTGCATGACAAGGTAGTAAGGAAAAAAGCCACTGCTCTCCAAAAAGAAAACTGCTGCCCATCTGCAGTTTACTAAAGATCACATGGACAAACCAGAAGGCTAGTGGAACATGTTTTATGGATAGAGGACGCCAAAATAGATATTTGTGGAATAAACAAGAAGCATATTGTGTGAAGGAAGGAAAACACTGCATTCCAGAAAACTGTTTTGGAATAGCCTAATCAAAGTCCTGACCTTAATCCAGTAGAAATGTGGAAGGACTTGAGGGTCACAACAGATACTTATAGCACAAATTCACAAGCCATTGGCACTCACAGACATGTAATATTAGACCATTTTCTTCAACAAACAAATTTGTTTGTTTCATATCTTATATAAGTCTAATATATTCTAATATATTTGTCTAATTTGGAACTTGATGAGTTGATGAAATTCTAGTCAAATATATGCAGAAATATTGAAAATTCTGAAGGCTTCATAAATAATTACCTGAAAATTTGTTAAGAATTAGATTGTTTATCATGTGTTAGTATTGAAAACAGCATTGAATATCTGATGTGCAGCACTGTTCTGCATTGAGGTAAATCAAGGACAGGCCAGGCCCATCTGTGCAGGTTAGTGTGTTATATATACATATGTGTGGATGAGGGGAAAGTGTTGTGGGGCTGTGAATCACTAGTACTCCTGCCTCCCATTGCTCTGAATCAATACCCATTTATAGAAATAGAACACGGTAGGGAAATTGAAGTGCTCATTAAAAGCAATGATGCTTCTTGCATTCGTCCATTTGTGGATTTTCAAGCGCTTCTTTCTGCCAGTCACAAAATACTCTGCCTTGTTGCTATACAGCCATGTAAACATACCTTCTGGGCATCAACAGCAACACCCCCCAGCACACACTTAATGCTCCCCCAGACCCTTGTCATTCCACCACACACACACCCACACACACACAGGTTGCTGCTGCTAGGCAACGCCTCCTCAGCGGAGGACGAAAGCTGCCTCATTGTTCCGCTGCCATTCTAAGCATCTGTCTCAAGGTCTCTCGCTCTGTTCCCTGCTCACAGAGACAGAGTTAAAGAGAAAACATGTGTCTGTTTTTCATATGGATAGCATATAGACAAACTGCCTCTTCAGATACATTCAGGCCTCTGAAGGTCTCTGCTTATTTTTCCACAAGTCATAATGTCGTTGTTTCAAGCTCAGAGTACATTTTATTATATTTACCTCAGCCTGGAATAAGCTCTTGAAGCCTACAAGTAAAATAAATTATTTTCTTTGAACATTTTGTAACATTCCCCACCAGAAAGCTCGCTTGTAGCACCACTGTGCTGGTGTAGTGTGAGAACTGTAGCTCATCTGCTGATATATTAGCTGTCGTCTAGACCATTAGTGCCCAGCACATTGTGCCCTGCACCTCTGTGTGTTTTCCTTCTTTAACTCACCAAGTTCAACTCAGAAAAGTTTTGATTAGCTGCTTAGATGTTGGGAGAAAGGGAGCACTAAAATGTGCAGGTGCTGCTCCAGGACCAGGGTTGAGATGTGCTGCTCTAGGCTTTCATCAGTGATCATATTCTGACCAAGAACACTTATCTGAATTTGTTTTTGTGGTGGTCCACTCTCAGGTAAACAATGAAACTGTGTCTGATGCACTTATACCAGCACCACACACTCTACTGTGTCACCAAATAATATCTGGTAAGTGGTGGTCATTTAATGGATGTGGATGATGCACAGATTGCAACTATAAATCATCAACTGTAAACCTCCACCTGTATAGGTGCTTCTGATGATGTGTTCAATGCATTTAGGCACAATACAGGTGTTTCTAATTAACTGGACCCTACACTGCATTTCTTCAGTTTATTCTCTTAAGTTTAAATTTGTTATCTAAAGTTTACTTATGAGATTTTGTGACTATTCATGGTGAAAATGTCCAGATGTGTATTTTTAAACAGCCAATTTAAAAAACGGATGATTTGGCATTTTCCAGAAACAAACTGTTTTGCTTTTTATGATGGTTGCCTAACCTCACATGAAAAATAAAATCAGTAATGGTGAACAAAATCTCTGCTCTGATTGGCTGATCTATAGGTCATATGCAAAATTAACTCTTTACTTTTGTTTATTTTCTTGTTTTTGTGCCAGAATATGGGAAATAAAATAGCTTCTCCCAAAACGATGAAATCTGAAGTAAAACATAGAGAGAGGAGGTGTATAGTATGGAAGAGAAATGTCTGAGAAAGGTGGAGAATGAAAAAAAAAATTATGAATTTAATGGATGGTGTAATGTGTATGTATGTATATATGTACAGTATGTATATACCAGAGGCGATTACTCTAAGACTGCAAGGGAAGCTCAGCTTCCCCTAAAATGTCAAAAAATAAGTGATCAATAATATACTGTTGTGTGTACATGTCATTGACTAAATACTAAAGACTAAATTGTTCAGAATCAGCTTCTTATCACTGGTAACGATGCAGCTTTCCTCTCACTCATTCCCGCAGCTTCACAGTGCTTTAAACAGGGTGGACGCTCAGCGTCCACAGAGTTCAATGGCAAAGCAAAGCGTGCAGCGAAACGAGACGAGTCATTGGATAAATCCTGGGCTTTGTCCCGCCCATCGGACGCTCAGCGTCTCTGGGGGTCTAAGGGGCAGTGTGCTGGCCTCGGCTGGCCCGGACGCTCAGCTTTTGCATGAAGTTTGGATGAAGTGTCTGAGGCTGAATCCCTTTTTGATTGACAGCTAAATGAGGAAATCAGCGATCTTTTGGTGTAAACATCCGTGGGAGCATTTTTTAAATTTTCATTCTGTTCTGAGTTGAACTGAAGACTTTCCTAATCCTCTCAGTGGCATTTTCTGTGTTAAAAACGACTAGCGACAAGTCGAGCTTCTATTTCTGGTGGTTTTTTTTGTAGCTGCTTGTGTTTGGAGACTGACTTCTATCACTCTTTCTGACTTCTATCACTCCTGACTTATATCAAAGTTTCTGGCCAGCGGGTGCTGCTGAGCCTCTCCACCGTCACAAAGCATTCACAGGCGGACACACTTCACACTAGCCTCGCGCCAGTCCCAGCTAGCGAGCTAGCAGGTGTAGAGGAGTTTCTCCTGTTTAAAGCGGCTCAAGTCTTACACCTGCAACACCATGAGCCAAGGCCATTTAAGCAGCCTAGCTCTGCTGGCCATTGAGAGGACACTAGTCAAGTCCCTGGAAAAGACGCCTTGTTGGTACAACAGGGTCACAGATCATTTTCTTGAAAAGGAATGGAAGGTAGAATTTACGTATAAATAAACCGACACATTTTATGATGTAGCCCAAAATTGAGTTTCCCCTCCTTGAGAGACCAGCATCCGCCACTGGCATGTACATGTCAAATCACATTTGTTAAACTTTAGGATAAAAACCACATACAATTTCTATAAACTGTAATGAACAGTGTGTAGCCAACACCTATGTTTATTCATTTTATAGCTCAAAAGTCTTGGCTAGAAATCTTTAAGTATGCATTTTCAGAATATATCAGCATATCTAGAAATATGAAATTTAAGTTTAGAGCATATTTAATTGAAATATAGATTAATGACACTCTTACTGTTTTGACACTGTTGTTACGGAGTGTGTGGTGGACAAAAACTTGTGTAACACTTAAAAGTAATTAGTAAAAAAGTCAAGCCATGTCAGACTACATCAGAGTGTCTGAGATACCTTCAGACTTTCAGGGGGTTAACAGACCACAAAGGAAATAAGACATCAAACTTTTCTGTGTTATCCCTGACTGCTTCTGTTTATTTTGAGTGCATTGTTTTTTTTTCCATTGTAAAAAGAGAATGTTTTAATGTAATATACAAAAATGTTTCAATCAAATCAAATCAAATGTTCAATTAGTTCCAGATAAATACAGATTTCTATTCTAGCACATCTTAATTAAATGAAGAAAAAGTTTATATTATCAGATTTAACTATCAAAAGAAAAAGCTTCACTAAAAAATTAAGAAGAACTAGTTCAGCATTTAACGTAATTATCAGCATTTACTGTGTTCCAAATATCAGATCCAGCAGCAGGAAGCATATAATATTCTAACATAACACAAGGGAGTTCAGAAGCGGAAAAGCATTTTTTAATTGGTGAGGAAAAAAACAAGAACAAAACAGCCGAAAACCACTGTTGACGCAATAAACGCACAAGAAATGTATCATGTACCCAATCTGCAGGTCAAAGTTAGAGATCTGCCTTTGAATTTCAGCTATGGCAAAACAGCTTCCTTTTGCATAGGGCAACTCTGTCTCCATATCTTTCTCAGTGCTCTATGCTTGCTTTCGGGGAGGATTTTTTACACTCAAAACTCAAACTGGCACCGCTGATAATGATGGCCTGTGTCAGCCACATTTTTTTTTACCTCTAGTTAAAAAGGGATTGAGATTGAGAGAGAGAGAGAGAGAGAGAGAGAGAGAGAGAGAGAGAGAGAGAGAGAGAGAGAGAGAGAGAGAGAGAGAGAGACGAGAGGCCCGCTGAGGGAGGGTTTCTTTATTCCTTCCCATGGTGTGGGTAAGTGCATATTATTACGAATAGCAGCTGAGCTGTGGCACTCTAGCTTAGCAGTTTCTTTTATATACAAGGACATTTATAGATTGTGAAGTTTTTGAATTTCCTGCTATTTGAAGACCATTTCATTCTACTCTGTCTTTCTTCTAAAATTTCAAAACAAGATACAAAGTAGAGGAATTTAACTTCAATACATCTTATTTCCATTTCCCTTTTTTTTCATTTTCTGCAGCCCATATCATTTTAATCTCTTTTCATAATCTCAAAATATATTAAGGTTTTTGCCTTCACCTATAAAACTTTTGAATTAAATTTGTATTTAAGTATTCATTTATTTATTTGACAGCAATGATATATAAACACTCAATTGTCACTTTATCAGAAATTCCTCTTTTGTACCTCCACCTTGTGGTGTAGCATTCTACAACTTCTTCTGTAACCATCTGTTAATGCATTGTTTCTGAGTTTATGGTAGCATGTAACACCACTCTGTACAGTATACCATGTATATATATATATATATATATATATATATATATATACATACACACACACTGTGATATCATTGTCATGACTGTGCTGAGAATTCACCGCCATACAAATATTATTCAACCTCTTCCACAAACACACACACATGGTGGTCCCAAATTCATTGTGATTGTAGTGGACTGGTCTACACAAAATTCCCAACTGATTTTTTTCCCAATCCACCATTGATGGTGAATGTATATATGACAGCACAACAAAGACAATACATAAGACAATTAATGTATATAAACTCTGGAAAAAGGTAGTGGATGGTCAGTACCTTTCCTTTTGCTGGGGTGGTGTTCCTCAAAGTTCCATCTTTAGTCCATTTATGTTTGTGAACTATACCAGATTGTGTTGTACTGAGTATTTCTGAAGTTGTACCAACTCAACTCATACTGTTCTCTTTAATAATTTATATTACCTGCTCCTTTCTCCTGAAAAAGTCAACATAGTGAACCTTTAAAATACAATAGTGGACCTTAAAGACTACAATTGACCTTTATGTGGACATTTACATTGAGAGACAAAAATGCTCCCATGTTGTATGTTTATTTTTAGCTATGTAGTTTTTTCAGGACAAGCATTTTGAGAGAAACCACAGAGCTGGTCCATCAAAAGATAGAAAAGAAATAATTGGAGCAGGTGTTTGATTCTCTTGGCTGCTCAACCTTATCTTCAGTGGCTGTGATGGAAACTGAGGATAATCTGAAATGGTCTTGGGTATCTTAGAAACTGTTTGCGTTTATGTAACTGAAGTGAAGAATGCCAACTTGATTTCAAGTTGTGTCAACATTCCCACATGCATCTTATTTTCCCCCTCAGCAAATCACTAACTCTAAACTTGAAAACAGACCCATTTATGTAAGCAATAAATCACAGACGAGCAGACATGTACAAACATGCTATTTTGCTACAAGATTAATTGAGGGAACATCTACATGTCCTAATTGTTGGTATGAATTTCTTAAAGGGCATTTGCTTGCCTTAAAGTAGTAAATTACTGGGATTAATCAACTGCGAGAATGATTTAATTAGCAGTAAATTATGAGTTGTGAGGTAAATAAAACCACAAGTTTCACTTTGAATAATGCATTTCTGTTTTCTGACTCCTTTAACAAATATGTATTCCAGAGCATGCTTGTAGCACTTAATTTTTTGCTGCTTTTCAGCATTAATTTTAAGCTATGTATGAAGCAAATACTCAAGAGATTCTGCTGAATTATTTGGCCCTCGTGGCATCTGCACCATTAATCTCCCTGTACTGTGGGGTGAGGAGCCACAGGATCACAAGGCAGGCAATTACAGCATTTTCTAAAAAAAAAAAGGAGAGAAGAGTCCTGTATAAGCTGATATTATAACACATGAGATCACAGTGGCTATGATTTCACACCACTTGTTCCTACATGAGGTTCTTAGTCAATTCACTTTTCTGAGACAGAGAATGTGCTGCAGACCAATAACCACAATTCCATGTTTTAAAATGTATTTTCAAGTGGCCAATTCTATTTTTACCATTTGTTACAAATGGCTGGCAATCCAAAAGTGCAGAGTCAGTTTTTAGGGCTTCAATAAGCAGAGTTTATAGGGAACATCAGAGTATAAGCAGAAAGGTTTAATACTGGATATTCTATAATCTCTATTACCTATAAATTTCATTAATCTAGACCAGGGGTGCACAATACATCAATCGCGATCTACCAGTCGATCGCAAAGGTAGTGTGGGTAGATCGCATGGCATTCAAAAAAATAGACGTCAGCCTATCATCCGTCCTCGCTATAAAACTTGTCACTTGATTGACATACAGGGAGACCGGTCGAGCAGTAGGACCCAGCGGGAATCCAAGCCACTCAGTCTGAAAATCCTATTTCACGTTTGACCGCCCACAAGCTCATCGATTGGCTCTGCCGTTTCATGCTAAAGTGTGATTGACCGTGTCCGCTATCGTTGGCACGCACGAGTTGAGTTTAGTTTATTGTGTGGTGTGTGTGTGTGTGTGTGTGTGTGTGTGTGTGATACTAATGCTACTCCACATCTCACAGATGGTAAGTTACTCACGTAAACAAATTAATCACATCTACCAACACAAGATGATGACTACATTAATAAAACACTAAGCCAGCACAACACAACTGCATAAAATAACTGATTTGAACAATTCATAACTGTTTTACACCTGTGTACAACCCGCAAGTGCTTCTGGGTAATGACGTCAACCATACCGCGTGACCTCAACATGGCCAACGCTACAATATTTATTACAACAGCAAAATATTATTTAGGTTATAATGAATCATTATTAGGACAGCACACACAAAGAGAGAGAGAGAGAGAGAGAGAGAGAGAGAGAGAGACTGAACGTCTGTTCACATGACGCTCCGCCAGTATTTTGACTTTCTTACTGACTGATGACTATTTATTAACTTGCGGGATTTTTCGACGTGTATGTTTTGTCCCGCTCCCGCGACGACTGGACTGACTGATCGACGCTCCTGCACAAGATATAAATTGTCAGTATATTTATAAATAAATATATGTCTTGCATTTTTATAGTAGGTAGATCATTTTGACTTAGTCATTAGATAAGTAGCTCGCAGGCTCAAAAAGTGTGTGCACCCCTGAACTAGACTATAGGGAAAATGTGAAAATAAGAAAAATGGAAGGTCTCTAATAGAGCAGATATAAAAAGTTCTCAGAGACATGGCAGGGATAGAGCATCCTAAAACAAAGATAATAGAGAGAGGCTCATCAAGACAAGATGGAGATGGAAAGATCTAGAACAGGTGTGACCATCCCTGGACTTGGAGATCCAATGGAGATTCAGTGTGGCAGACTCGGGGTAGCCATGGACATGAGGATAGGGAATCGGAAGGTTAGGGAGCGATGTGACCAGAAGTTTGCTAGTTTAATCCCTTGATTCAAGAGGAAACATCTGAAGTGCATGCAAGCAAGGCACTTAATCCTCATCTGCTCTTTGGACACCATGGATAGGGCTGCTCAGTGCTCTAGGCAACTGTGCTCCCTTAAATGCAGTGCTCAAATTCCTCTGTGTACAAGCACATCAGTATGCATTTTCACATCTGACCTGATCTGTACTCAGATCATCTTGAAAGTCTTCATTAACCCTGATCAGGTGTGTCAGATTGGTAGATGTCCAGTACCAGGATTGTGCAGTCCTGTACAAAGACAGGACAGAGATGGAACATCTTAGAACTTAGGCAAGGTGACACAGAGTGAAGACCATTATTGAACAAAAAGGGTAGAGATAGAAAGCTCTACAATATAGACAGGATGAAGACAGAAGTTTCAGGTCAGAGATTGAATATCTCAAACACAAACAGGGAAGTGATAGAATACTACAGTATATACAGAATGAAGCCTATGAGAAGCTTCTATAGTAAAGACATGAAGCTATAGAATATAGTTGGTATAGAGTGAACACAGAATGTTCTTGAACAAAAACTGAATTTTATATAACAGACAGAAGGTTCTAAAGCCATCAATTCTCCTCTCTGGGAACTATGCATCCAATGACATCCTATATCCAAAACATACATGATCAAGTTGAAGAGATTAAATGAAACTAAGCTCTAGAACATGGGTGGGGGACTCTGGTCTTGGAGGGTCAGATTCCTGCACAGTTTGGTGATTTTGCTGATTAAGCACACCCAGTCAACTCGGCAGGTAATTACAAATTAGCAAACTGTGGAACCATTCCAGGTCATCTTTTATATGAGTAGCTGAAATAGGAGTGAGGTTGCTTCTGTGTTGCTGCAGATCTTGGTGATTAAAAAAGGCGTTTTTGACTTTTAGCTCATTCTCAGTTTAGATCGTGCTTTCTCAGGTTTAGCCCTTAGGGGCACCATTGCAAAACATAGTTTTCCCTCCTCTCACACACCTGATTAAGCTCATGAAGGGTTTGATAATTAGCTGATGAGTTGAATCAGGTGTGTTAGAGCAGAGAAAACAGGCAGACATCCCTCAGGACTGCTGTCCATCACATACAGATTTATTTATTTTTTGTTAAGAAGCACATACTGTATTCTTATTGAATAATCTTAAACAAATGAAACTCATACTCATCTTCTCATTGACTTAGACAGGTACTTTCATCTTGGATGCACATAACATTTGGAGATTCAAATGTTTAAATGTCACATAAAATAGGCCCATGAGGAACATATACATTACATTTCTCATGAAACTTTTATTACTAGTTAATTTGTTTGTTGGCAAAGCAGAATGGTCATAACATAACCTTTTAAGAAACAAAGACTTTATGTGTGTAACATGTAGGTATTAATGTTTAGAAAGGGTACTCCACTGCACAGAGAACTCTCCTAGGAAGGAAACTTTGTGTTTTAAGCAGATTTTGAGGCTGGCTGCCTGGCTTCTCCAGGGAATTCTGAAACAAATAACTACAATCAAGCAGCTCTGGTGCAGAGGTGGTTATAGATTTTGGGGAGGGAAATGTCAACACCATTCTCATCCAGTGTTTGCCTCACAGCTTAGTATGAAAGAGTTTCAGGCAAACAGAAAGGAAAACACTGCTAATAAGGGAGCTATGTTCAGAGAATGGCTCAAAAAGTATCTTAAGCTGTAAAAATCTGTCTAAGCCTAAACAAATGTTTCACCCAGACATTATATTTACATATTTTTTACTTGCATCACATGTAGTCAAGATGTCCAAGTCCAAAAGCAAGAATAGATGCCTAATTTTGCTTCTTTACTTTAGAACCAAAACTGTAAGACTAACATTGCTAACACTAGAACTCAATAATTGCTCAGCAGTTTCTGTCAAAACGTGTCATGTAAACGTCTCTCAATTCTGGTCTAAAAACTGAGCACTTCCTGCTCTGAGTTAGTTCACTAAGATGACAGAAGCAACATTCAACTATGCAAGCTTTAAAAAAATGACAGGGTTATTATATTAGGTGACTACTGAGTCCTAGTGTTTGTTAGTAATGCTTTTCATGTATTTCTAGAGTAGAAGTGAAATTCTGACTTCAAACAAGTCTTGACTGATCAACCATATTTGAGATGGTCAGCCAAGTTATAAGCAAAATCACAGAATATCTTTGGTTAAGTGTCCAGCCAGATTAGGGGAGATAGAACACAAAAGGTGATGTACTCTGCGGCAGCTGATTTTCTGCCACTTTGACAAAGATAGCTGACTATTGAGTCCTAGCAGTGTCTAAAAATTTGGATTAAAATCAGTGTGACTACCCTTACAATGCTGGTCTAAGACATCAATGAGAGAACATCATTAGACTACGCAAAACTCACAAAACAACTTCAAATACAGTCAATTTTGACTCCTATGAGCATATGGATAGTTTGTCTCCAGAACATCTCATTGTTTGTTTGGTTCTTCAGACTTCAGAATGGCTCTTATGATTAATTTGGTTCAGTTTGGTTATCTGAGCTTCTACCAAAAGGTGAGGGTTTGATTTGGTTGAGGATCCATTTATTTGTCATCTTTACTGTCCAAAGTTCTCTCAAAAGTCTCCTCCTACACCTAAAGTTCAAAGGCTCTATTCTTCCAGTCCTTCTCATTGTTCAGCTTTCACATCAATAAAGAACAACAGTCTGTACAAATCTGATCTTTGTTTGGAGGAACATGATTGAAAACCTTTTTCAGGTCCTTCATTCTTGCTCTGCCAGTGTCAGTATGTATTACATTTCCTGACTGTTGGATATATTTGTGTTAACACTTGATCCAAGTAGGCAAAAGTTGTCCACTTTCTCGACATTGTTTATGTTAAAATGACACAACCGCTATCACATATGCTAATAATCAGAAGAAAAAAAATTCTAAATACATCAAGATTACTTTACTGAATGGAAATTTCACACTGTACCCCAGTGTTTGGGGGCCCCACGCACAGTGTGTGATTTGCATGGGCAGAGCACTGGCCCTGCTGCCATCATCTCATACAGTCTGACTGTACTGAACTCACAGTGTAAAACTGAGTGTGCAATATCCTTGATTACTGATTTCTCACACGGATTACACCATTGCTGAAATTTTTTTCCTGTTAATAGCAAATCTCCATTAAAAAAACTTAAAACTACACCAGCCCGATATATTATTTTTTATTCTTTCTGTCCAGGAAAAAAATATTAGATATAAATTGGATGCCATTTAGGTAATTTATTCTATGTATATTTGACCTTCAAGCTGCTTTTGCTAATTGCTCATTTTAATTATTGCACAGTTTAATGGATTCCATCCCAATTTGTGTAGTGTTGTAATGCAGCACCATTTCAGGATACATATACTGCTTCCTAACAGTCTGAGATGAGCAAATTAAAGAAAAAAAGTTGTCATTCTACCAGCTATTGGGACAGTCCAATAAAGGGTTTCAGTTCCAAGAAGCAGATTAAATCAAAGCATTTCACTTTGAGCAGTTTTATAGGAGATCAATAATTCTCTCTAAGCTAGCTTTTATCTGAATTTCAGGGAACTGTATGTGCTAAGCAGCATTTGTCCCTCAAGTTGATGAAAACGTGCATGCTGAATAATGGGAAAACACTGCTGCTAGTAGCTTGTCCTTCTCCCAGGCCCACTATTCCATTCACGTTCTGTTGTGCTGAGCAGTTTGGGGTCCATTTGCGGTCAAATGAGGGGAAATGAATTTTCATGAGTTCTTCAAACCAAATTGAGATAGAATTAAAGTAGGGACGTTCAAATCCCTGCAGGCCCAGAACCGTGCAAGCTCCCATTCTCCAGCAGTGCGGCGTTCGCTGTCAGGAGTGCTAGGTGCAAGATGGTGCAAGATGGCAGATGTTTATGAATTGAAACCTGCATGCTGGCCAAGCCTCTGCCACTTCGCTGCTTTTATGACTCTGGGGAAAGTGCTGGGCATGCAGGTTTTCTAATCCATTCACTTTATGACGATACACCCTAGAAAATAATTATACTGTACTTAGTATTATTTCAGACAGACAGAATGGAGGGAGACAAATAAAAAGAGAGAGAAAATGGATGGCAGTAGACAAGACTCATTAGAGCTTCAGCTCCAGCTGAGGACAACAATCGAGAAGAAAGTCATTAGTGGATCAAATTTCATAAAAGGTTTCCTGTGACAGCTCTCTATTCAGATCAGTATATCGCAGCGCATTAGAACTTCTCCCAATCCATTCTGCTCCTCCTGATACTCAGGCTGTTTGATATCTGCATTGCTGGTCCTCTGCAGCACTCTTCTTAGAGTATGTTCATACATCAAGTCTGCTACTTAAGTACATGTCTTTAGCCACCACTTCCACAAGTAGCACAATTAAGTTGGCTAAAGGCCAGAAGACCTTTGCCAGCAGCACTGCCAACTGCATAATGTAGCTATAGAGATTTAAGATGTCCACCAGGCAGGAACAATATAGCCGGACTGCCGTTTCAGCAACTTTCATGGGCAAAAATTCACAAAAAGCATTTTTTATACCGCCCTGTTAGAAATAAAGCAACTGCCTAAAGGAAGAGAGGCCAATCCTGTTTGTGCTACCATTATGAATGAATCAGAACATGAGAGGTGACAGGATGTGATGCATGCTCAGCACAGAGAGAAAGTACAAGTAACCCTTCACCCTGCAAAGACAACCACACTTTGAGAAGTTACCCTGATAACCAGGCAGGGGAAAGAGGCCTAACAGTATTGTATCAGGGGTACTCATGGGATACAATGATTTGAGTCCCTTAACGCATGAAAATGGAGGAGGAGGTGTGAATAAACAACCAAAATGGCTGAAGTATAATTAACCCTCTGGAGTCTGTGGGGTTTTCAGACACACTGATTTAGTCTGGCATAATAGGGTAGGAAATAATACAAGTTACTTGTTTAAAATAGATAACTTACATTATGATTCATCATAAGTTAATACTAAAAATGTGTTTTTGCTTGCATTCCGATAGATTAATGAAATACCAGAGAACTAGTATAGTTGTATTTGACATGTGTATTCAGAAACAGTAAAATACTGTCATGTTGGGATGTGGTACCGGGGCTCCAATGTTCCCCAAAATCCTCATTCTCCACCACACAGTATGGTCTATAGTCTTTGACAATGAACCGGGCTACTGAAGCCATTATTACTTACTCTAGCTGAATTGTGGTTGAGTTTTGGCTGGAAGAAGTCTGTGTTTTAGTCCTGTCGTGTCTTTTATGCTAGCGGTGCTAGCATCCTCATCGTCACCATGTTGTCTCACCAAATGAGTGGTGAGGTTTGTTGTAATACCGGTGTACTTGAATGCGATTTTGCATGCTTTGCAAACAGCAACGATTTTGTCTAGTTTTCCGTTCTTCGTGTAAAAACCGAACTTGACTGTGATGCAGGGTTGCCAGGTCCAAAAAAATATCCAGCCCAAAGTCAGTCTTAAACCCGCCCTTCAGATGCTTAAATTGGCACAAAATATATGTCTGTCACACATTTGAAGCAAATGGCAAAACAACTATGAGTGTACGACTATGAGTGTACGAGGGATTTATTATCAATCCATCAAACCTTTTTCTTTTTCCCAGTCCTTGCAATACCGCCTCTCGTATTTTCCCATATTCTCTCTCTCTCTCTCTCTCTCTCTCTCTCTCTCTCCTTATATCGTTATGCTCTCTTCGTTGCTATTGTTGTATTCACACTTCCTTAGTGTCGACTTTGTACACATTTGCCCACCGTGTTGAAGTAATATCCAAGGCAACACCAACTTTTTTGTTGTTTTTTTGGCAGCCGCGGTAATTTTTAAAAGTAGCCCAAATTGGCGTCAAAACCGCGAACCTGGAGACGTGACTGTAACGAATATATCGCGATAGTTAGTCAGAGGGAGAGAGAGAGAAGCAGAACGAGCAGCAGGAGCGCAGATCAGCAACACCAAACCTATTGACAGCTATTTATCGGGCCATCGGCCGGTTTATGCTACAAATAGACCGATTCAGGGGTCCATGTACCGATGTATTCACATCGTTTAAATCAGAATCGGTCTTCCGATTAAAATCGGTTATTTTTTACACCCCTAATATATATATATTTAAACAGTAGACCCTTTAAGGTTTCTGGGGTATGTTTAATTTTGTTTCTAGGAGTTATAGTGTTTTGACTGAGTTTCCTTAATCTCCTGCTGGAGCACCAACTCCAGAGGGTTAAGCAAGGGACCTAACCCTCAACTGGTTCCTGGTTGCCACAGCTAAGGTGGCTGCCCACAGCTCAGGGTATGTGTGTGCAATGCCTCCTAGTGTGTGTACAAAATGATCATGTCCAGCTGTAGTCACATACAGTGAGTTTATAGCTTCTGTTCACATGTAATTTGAAAATGATGTTTTCAGTGTTTTCTTCTGAACAAGCCATGAAAATTCTGACATCATACCAATAACCTGCAGGATTGTCTCTGTTTACTTTTATAGTCCATGAACATGACTAGGAAGTATTCTGCAAACAGGATTCTCTAAGATCGCCAGGTAACCTAAGCATAAACTCAAACCTTTTCAATGGGAAAAGAACAGCAGGACATTCCTGTTGGAGAATCCTCAACATTGGGCTTAGGCTACCTTTGACATTCTACATTGTTTTTTACCACTCTGGATTGATAACGGGTGTTGGGTTATAAATATGTTTGAAACGGAATTTAGCCTTACCCTTTTATTACATGGCAGTGCACAAGTTTCAGTATCTACTGCTCTCTTCCTTTTAAAACAAACTTACAAAATAATAAATGAAAAACTCAGCCATGAACAGTTTCAGAGACAGTCATAAACAAACAAATATACACACAACCATTGAATTATTTTAATTTAGATGCTTTATTGTGTACAATCTGCATGTTCAGTTTCTTTTTGAGGCATTTGTGTTGACCCTACCGGGTTACCATGGTTTCATGAGCATTTTGAAGATGAGATGTTTCTTTTATGGAGAATTTGTAACAATATCATTGGTGTGGATACATTTTTGAAAAAAAGAAAATATTTGTTACAGATAGTTTGCTGTTGAGGGACAGTGACTTCATTTAAAACAAAAAAAGAAGCCAAAGAAGATTGAATCTACAAAGCTAATATAGTTAACCTGTAATTGAGACTTATATCCCTCCAGTTAGCATCACAAAGTCCTGAATGTTGTTTGAAAGTGACAGTAAAGTTTGTTACACTTTATTTCAGAATACCTTACAACCCCCAACACTATGTTGTGTACAGTCTCCCACATAATCCACCTGCATCCTGAATGTGGGTCTATGTGAGGACCCCAGGCTAAACCCATATTTTCTTTACATCATTGCAGCGCTACTGGTAGCAGCCAAGTCAGTTTATGGTTACATTTGTTTGGTTAGGTTGAAATGTCCTCAAAATGGAAGTGTCCAGTCACTCTAAAGCTCAACATCTTTCACAAATGTTTGCAACTCCATTAAACTTTCCCAGCTGCTTACGGATCATTTCACCGCCACTCTTTCCATCATGTTTTGAGCAGTAAATCTATATCAGGCTAATAAAGCTATATGTATGGACACCTTGTTTTATAGCCCAGAGCTTCACACGCTTTTCAGGTTGGTGTGAGGACTAAATGCTGCCAACAAGATCAAAATTCTCACCCCTGGACTCTGTACAATCTTTAACACATCACAGCAGGATCAATATGTGAAAATAGAGTCTGGGCCTCATGATGAACAAAGCGATGTGTGCTATCACAGCACAGTATAACACAGAGGCTCTGCTTTGAGAGTCATGCATGATGATGAAAGGAGGATTTAGCCTAGAAGAATTCATGTGGTCTGCTTAGTGTGCCCTACTGAAGATTAAAGCAAGAAGCATTTCCATATGATTACCATACACAAGTGAAGGAAGAGCGTCTCTTGGCATGGACATACTGACAAATGACGGTCACTAAACAGATACATATGCATCCATGAATTCATGTTTTCAGTCCAATAAGTGTACTAGAATTAAAGGTAAAGGACAAATCAATGTCACAACAAAGAATTTCATGATAGATATTGCTTTGGTATGAAAGGAAGCACTTCTAAGAGCTTTTGAGAGTGATTTAACCATGGCATTGAAAAGAGCACTTTCAGGTGTTTTTATTAAACATTACAATACTCTAATAGATCAGTATGTCCT
>BRDA01020256.1:0-12750 GCA_036984385.1 Crenuchus spilurus
GAGGGTTTAGTATAGTACAGTAATAACAATGTTGAGTGTTGTCATTTTGAGGGTTTAGTATAGTACAGTAATAACAGAATGCTGAGTGTGGTCTTCTTGAGGATTTAGTATAGTACAGTAATAACAGAATCCTGAGTGTGGTCTTGTTGAGGATTTAGTAAAGTACATTAATAGTAGAATGTTGAGTGTGGTCTTGTTGAGGGTTTAATATAGTACAGTAATAACAGAATCCTGAGTGTGGTCTTGTTGAGGATTTAGTATAGTACAGTAATAACAGAATGCTGAGTGTGGTCTTGTTTAGGGTTTAGTATAGTACAGTAATAACAGAATCCTGAGTGTGGTCTTGTTGAGGATTTAGTATAGTACAGTAATAACAGAATGCTGAGTGTGGTCTTGTTGAGGGTTTAGTATAGTACAGTAATAACAATGTTGAGTGTTGTCATTTTGAGGGTTTAGTATAGTACAGTAATAACAGAATGCTGAGTGTGGTCTTGTTGAGGGTTTAGTATAATACAGTAATAACAGAATGCTGAGTGTGGTCTTGTTGCGGGTTTAATATAGTATAGTAATAACAGAATGCTGAGTGTTGTCTTGTTGCGGGTTTAGTGTAGTATAGTAATAGCAGAATACTGAGTGTGATCTTGATGTGGCTTCAATTTGGTCACTTTCAGACCATTGGAAAGGCACCGATCTGATGTTACTCTTACAGAATTGATACTCTAGTGATAGTAATAATGTGAGTGTGCCTGGTATTACAGTAACATCACTTTGGACTTTGGATTTTTTACACACCTCACACCTGCTGAGTTGAGAGTTGTCCACCACTCAAAAATATCTAGTCAAGAGAGGTCCTGTGGTCATAAACTGATCTCTGATACTGACCACTGATGAAGAGCTACACCAACGCAAACACATCCACAGATAAGCTCCACTGACAAACCATAAGGAAAATCTACAAAGTAAAGGTTTCTAATAAAGTGGCCAGTTATTATATATATTTTATCTATGTTATTATTAATAATGATATTTATTCTGTTCAATCTTTTCTCTCTCTCTTTCTCTTAGGCTCTCGCCCTCGTGACTGTAGTGATATTCATGCGAGTGGTCAGCGTGAAGATGGCATCTACTCTGTTTTTCCCACTCATTACCCCGCAGGCTTTCAGGTCTACTGCGATATGAACACGGATGGAGGGGGCTGGACGGTGAGTCACACACGCACACACGCACACTCACACACACACACGCACGCACACACACACACACACACACACACACTCTCTCTCTCTCTCTCTTTCTCTCTCTCTTTCTAGCTCTATACACAGTGACGCACAGTCTATCACTCAACATTTCTTTTACACAAAACGTCCTCTGCCTGGTATGCTTCTGTTCGCCTAAAAGCACAAAGCTCAAACACACACATATGATCACTCATCACACACTACATTTATAGTGAGCTATAGCTGTACACAGGTGCTTCAAAAATATTGTATTTATTTGAACTGGCTGAACAAGAAAAGTTTAACTTTATTTTTACTATAAAACGTTCTCTCTGGCAATCCAGTTTTGGATGGATGGATGGATATACAGATTAAATGAATGGATGGATGGATAGACAGATTAAATGGATGGATGGATGGATGGATGGATGATTGGATGGATGGACGGACAAATGGACGGATGGATAAGATCACAGTGAAGGATGGATGGATGGATGGATAGTAGATAGATAGATAGATAGATAGATTTTACATAGTAATTTGTTCATTTTGCTTCATACAATGAAGTATGAGTGTCTTTTGTATCATATAAACATTGCAGTTATTCTTGTTTTTATTGTTATACCATCAACTAGTCATTCAAATCTGGATTAGGATCTGGATAGGGTTTGAGTGAGTTAAGAGACATTTTAGTGATGCATTTTGATGGAATTGGCAGAACTGTTTGGGTGACTATTGAATTATAGTCATTTGTAATCCTCATTGGCCAGTTCTGAACTAAAGACACAATAAGAAATGTTTTGGCTGACAAATCACATGTGTGGCATATTTTTTAAATGTTTTTATTTATGTTATGTTGTACATGTACAGTTTCAGAGATCTAATGGTAGGTGATGACAGTCATCAGTATTTGGATTTGGTTCAGCTTATATCAGGTAATGTTCTCAGTGTTAATATAACACTGCAGTACAATGGGATTTAGGACTGCAATAGATTCTAATCTAGATTACATTATAGCGATACTACATTGACACAATGCCATGCTGGGGTTATTTATTTGCATGTGTAAGTGTACGTGTGGGAGAGCTTGAAAACTAGTATTATTACAAATCTACAAGTGAGTGGGTGAGCAAGAGAGAGGGGTAGAAGTGTGAGTGTGTGTGTGTGTGTGTGTACGGGTGAAGAGAAATGGCTTCAGGCGACAGATGATGCATAAAAGCAGTCGCGCTATTAGTTGCTCATAACAGTCCCACTTTTCGTTTCTCTTGGGACCTACACACTCACGCACACACACTTACACACACACACCCATACATAAGTGAGGGGCTCATGATTAGCATGCTAATCAGACATCAGACCAGCAGGGGTAAAGCTACGAGTGGTAGAGATGGTGTGTGCGTAGGGAAATGGAATGGAGCAGAAAGACATACTGGATCTCCATTGAGACTTGCTGAAAAAAACAACACTTACCAAAGTCGGCTGTGGAGGATGAGAGAGATAAATAGACATAAAAATAAAAAAGAAAGATAAATAAAGACTGAAAAGAAGAACAGTTGCATAATCAGACCCAGATGCTTGTGAACGATGGATCTCATTAAATAAATATTACCATAAATCAACACTTTTCTGCAGTTTTTATTTAGCTTCTGTGATGTGATGGACAAGCCTCTTCATATGCTTATGTACACAATCTAATCCTCTCAGCTTAGACTGTAGAGAGGAAATGGATCAGTTAAGCTATTGTGTAACTACCTGCAAAACTGGATTACACCTTTGTTCTTGATGAGATGCAAGAACATTTGTGGCAGAGCTGATCTATTACAGTTTGTGATGTGAACTATAACAGTGGATGATCTATTGCAGTTCATGATTTGATCAATTACAGTCAGTGATCTGATCACTTCAAGCAGACAGTCTGTTATAATTGGCAATGTGATCATTATACTGGAAGGTCTGGTCTTCTACAGTTAGGGATCAGATGTTGTTGTTGTTGTTGTCAGGGGACCACCAGCTAGCCATATGGTGTGTCTAAAGGGTCGAACTCCCTCTAGATATTGACTCCATCTTTAGAGAAACCCAGGGCTAAAAGTCACTAGTTTGGACATCAATTACAGGTAGAGCAGCAGCAATGCATAACAAAAAGTTAAACAGAATAATAATAAATGCTGCAACCTGGGGTTGAACTAGTGCAGCAGGAAATGACACCCAAAAATAAACATAAACTTGATTTGCAACCCACAGAAGAAATCAGAGACAAACACACAACACATACCTCAAGGGTGCCGAAGGCAAAGTCTCTAACCCCCCTATTAGGGTGTAGCACCACCTGGGGTGGGTCTCGGCAACAGATGCCTGAAGGCTCACCACTCCTACGGGCGAGTGCACTGGAAGGGGAGAACCCACGCTGCCAGGTGCAGTGCTGGGTGTGGCAAGCATTACAGGGCCTAGAGCAGAAATACCAGCCGGAATACTCTGGGATTGCTGCCGACCTCTGGTAGCTTACTTAGTTCTGCACTGAGTGGGAGCTGCCATACTGCACCCACCTGAAATTATGCAAGGATCACAGCTTTACAGGCAAGGCCCCCTATATAGGTGAAAATCCATTGCCACCAGCTGTGGCCTAGTGGCTATGGATGTGGTCTTGTGACTGAAAGGTTGCCAGTTTGATCCCTGGGCAGATCATTACTGAAGTGCCCTTGAGGAAGACACCTAACTCCCAACTGCACACACAAGTGTGTGTTTCACTGCACGGATGGGTAAAATGAAGAAGTCAAATTTCCCCCATTGTGGGACTAATAAGGGATTATAAAATAAATTAAAAATAAAATAAAGTCTGGGGTTTCTAGCGTAAGACAAGAACAGCTACACAGACTTGTTTTTCATTGCAAGACAGATTATATTCAGAATCATCATTCAGAAGTAGGGCTTGAGCTGTATAAGGAATATCTTTATTAAGAATGTTTGATAATGTTACTGAGACTTTGAACCAGAAAGAACAATCAGGACATTCCCAATATGAGTACAGAAACGTGCCAATTTTTCCACCAGAGCAAAGATTACACAGAGGAGTGATCTGATCTATGAGAAGACGTGGAATATTGGTCAGTTTGATGCACATGGGACTACATATCATTTCTGTAATTAAGATGTGCAAGAGGTGTGTGTGTGTGTGTGTGTGTGTGTGTGTGTGTGTGTGTGTGTGTGTGTGTGTGTGTGTGTGTGCGCGTGTGTGTTTGTTTGTGTACATGCATGGAGGACCCTGCATATCTGGTAACGGCTGAAGCTTATTTGCAGGCATCATCATTCCTTTACTGTAAAAATGGGTCAAAGCAATGCCATCAGTTTTTCAGGGCACTTCCCAATAGAGGAATCCTGTGAGGATTCCAACTCACTGCTTTTAAACACTTAACATCTTTACTCACTTCATCGAACAGGGTTGACTCAAAACTGCTGTTGAAATTTGACCTGTTGTTTAGCACCTGGTTCTACAGCATAAGCAAGAGCTTCTACTAAGAAATGAAACTGCCACCAAATCTCCTCAAACTGCTTTTTAATGTTACTAGGGATGTACCAAAATGATTTTTTTTGTCCGAAACAAAAACTGAACAAAATGAAACATTTCACTGAACAGTTTTTGATTTATATAAATGATTATAAAATTAGCAACTAAACTATTTCACAAAATAGGCTTTGTTGTCAGGAATGAATGTCTGTATTTTAATAAATTTGTTTACCATGATTAGGTTTAAAAATGAGTTTAATTGATTATTTTTTATATTTGTATATAAAACATGACAATAATAGTTGAATATGTATGAAGATGCATGTGATATTTTGGGTGTTGAATGTGAGTGACACTGAAACACTTCACATTTCTTCTGGTAATTGTGAGATGCTCCCTAACACTGCAGCTTCTAGAGCACAAACACAAAGCTAAGTGGCTGTATTCTGGCTTCATCATAACAAGTGCAGTTTAGTAAAGGTTGTGCTTGTAGTTTGTTGTCTTTTTCCAATTTGAGCACCAAACTGTAACTGTGCTGGAGAATGTGATTGTTGGTAAGGAAAAGCACAATTCTGAATGTCCAAAACCTTCAGAATTGAACATCACTGTTCAGTATAAATAATTTAAATGTTTTCCATTTTCAGATGAATAATTTAATAATAATCTTTAGACCAGATTAATCATGAAAACCGTGGTTCCACTGTACATATAAAGCACTACACTATTATCATTATTATTATTATTATTATTATTATCATAAATTATAAATTGCACTGTTCATTTCTTTCTTTCTTTCTTTCTTTCTTCGCTGTACATTTCTCAGTTCTGACTGAAGTCAATTTCTACTTTATATTACTTTTAAACACACTCCACACCACTCTGCCCTTGAGATACACTGTAAACTCCACTTATTCAAGTTCATTTATGGCTACATTCAAACAGTTCAGAAAAACTTAGAATTTCCTTGTTTCAGTCTGATTTGACACAGAAGCACAACTTCAGCATAAAGCATGATATCTGCAGGGTTCTCCAAAAACCTGTACATACATGCATACATGCATAAGTAAAAATCTAAGCAAAATTCCTTGGATTTTTTTTAAACTGTCAAACTGTTAAATTTTGAGCTGTAGACAAATACAGATGCAGGTATTGTGAGCATATAAAACTCTATAAAAAATTGTCTATTTTATCAGCTCCTCTGATCATATACTGTAGGTGCACTTTGTTGTGCTACAATTACAGACTGTAGTCCATCTGTTTCTTTGTATACTTTATTAACTTCCTTTCACCTGTTCTTCAATGATCAGGACCCCCATAGAGCAGATACTATTTGGGTGGAGGATCACTCTTAACAGTGACACTGGCATTCTGGTGGCGGGTTAGTGTGTGCTGTGCTGGCACGAGTAGATCATGCACAGCAGAGCTTCTGGATTTTTTATGCTCCTCAATGTCACTGCTGGACTAAGAATAGTCCACCAACCAAAAATATCCAGCCAACTGTGTTTTGATGAAGAACTAGTCAACTATATAAGCAGTGCAACAACATAAGATTGACAAGGAGAACCAATAAGGCGTGTCTAAGAGACTGGACGATGTGCGGACTCAGGACTAACACACCACCACCACATCAGCATCACTGAAGTGCTGAGAATGATCCACCACCCAAATAATACCTGCTCTGTGTGGGTCCTGATCATTGTAGGTCTGAACTACAAAGTGTACCTATATGGTCAGTGGAGCTAAAATGGACAAAAGTGTAGATACAAAGATGTCATGGCTGATCATCATAAATGGATGGTTGAGGACCTACAGCAATTGGTAGTTTCAATTAGATTTAAAGAATTTGAGTCTCAACTTCTCAAGGGACTCTTCCAAGTCTACAGTTTTTTTTCTCCTCTCATTCTCCCGCTTCTTTTTTAAGGACAAGTTTTCAGCTGGGAGAAGAGCTCAGAGAGAAAAGTCTGTCAGACAGCATGAGCCACCAAAACCCATACTGACATTTTCCCTCCATATTAATACTGCCAGAAACTGTACCATTATACTAGACACATTTTGAGAAAGCTCTCACAGATCAAAGAACCTAGAGACGGTGTACTGTATGTATATGGTGAGTAGTTCAGATTATTCTAATTCTAATTCTACCCTCCATCTACATTGTCTTTGTTGCCTTCCCTACAGCACATGGATTTTATGTTTGAACACCCTTGAGATGTTTTATGACAGTCCCAAATGATTATTCGTGGGTGGTTTCCTCAATGCAGATACAGTGCAGCTGATTATATATGTCAAATAAAATAGTTTCAGACTATAATTGCACTGTAATGCTGCTCATAAAAAAGATAACAAAGCCATCATTATGATTCCTCCATGTTTAACTTCCCCAGACATCAAAATGAATGTGTGCCTCAGTTGTTTGATCACATTTTATTGGCTACCAGTTGCTCGGGTGAAAACTGGATGAACCAATTGTGATCATGCATTTTTCCCTTTTATGTTTGAAAGCTACAAACCAGATGGTTGTAGTTGAGCTGAAAGCTGAAAGTCAAGGACTGAAATAGATTAGAGATGGTGGGCATGAGAAAGTGGAAATATATCTGTGTGCATTTACAGCTCTGAAAGCCACATTCTACTTCTTTCAAGTATATATATATATAAAGTAGTAATAAAAGCAACTAAATTTGTAAATGTCAATGGTAAACATAAATTATTTTTAAGTTATGTTTACTTTATATCTATGATTTATTTTCCAAGGCAAACAATTTTCTATATTTCTAATATAGCAACATGTACAGAGTAGAGATGTACTGGGAGAAATTTTAATTCAATTAAAAAACATCCTACCTGCCTACCCTAGAACCCATCCACCCAGGAGTGCATGTACAGTATCTGTCTGTCTGCCAAAACCATACTGGTCTTTCTATCTAGATCATTCAATCATTCACTCTCACACACACTCTATCGTTCTCTGTATCTATCTGTCTTTGGTGGGGACTTAATAAATTAGGCCCCACAACACACTAATTTAACGAAGAATTAAAGCAAATTCCACAAATCAGTACTTATGTCAGTCAAAGAAAACCCCAATTCCAAGAAAGTTGGGATGCTCTATAAAATGTAAATAAAAGCACAATCCAATGATTTACAAATATTTTATACTCAATAGAAGATAGAACACATATCAGATGTTGAAAGTGAGACATTTTACCATTTCATGAAAAAAGTATTAACTTGTTTAGAATTTGATGGCAGAAACACATCTCAAAAAAGTTGGGACAGTGCCATGTCTACCATTTGTAGCATCTTTTGACAACAGTCTGTGAGTGTCTGGGAAGTCGAATTACCAGAGGTTGTGAGAGGAATGTTGTCCCATTCTTTTCTGATGTTGCATTCTAACTGTTCAACAGTTCTGGCTTTTCTTTGCTGGATTTGTTGCTGGATCCATGATATGTTGATATATGGCTTCTTCCTTGCAGAATAGAGCTTTAACTTGCATTTGTGGATTGCACAGAAAACTATGTTCACAGACAATGACTTCTGGAAGAGTTGCTGAGCCCATGCAGTGTTTTCCAGTACAGCGTCATGCCCAGTTTTTAATGTAGGCCTGAAGATCACATGCATCCAGTATTGACTGTGACCTTTTCTATTGCACATTTCTCCACCCTCTCTGAATCTTTTGATGACACTGTGTACTATATATGGTGGGATATTCTTTGTGATTTTACAGTGAGGAACATTTTCTCCTAAAATGTTCCACAACCTTTGTTGCATTTTTTTTTACAAAGTAGTGAACATCTGGCCGTCTTTGCTTTGGAAATAGTCTGCCTCTCTAAAATGCTCTTTTTATACCCAGTCATATTGTTGCGGTTTTTTTTTAGAAGGGATGTAAATAAGTTAATATTTTTAATCAAATGGTAAAATTTCCCCAGCGATGGATTGGCACTCTGTCCTGAGCTTAGTTGAATGGTGTAATGCCCTGCCCTGCGCCCAGTGAGGATGAATGGATGGATGGATGGATGGATGGATGGATGGAAAAATGTCTCTGAGATAGGTAAATTATTGCATTCTGATTTTAGTTACATTGATTACATTTTCACAGCGTCCCAACATTTTTGGAATATGGGTTCTATATATTATCTACCTTTTTACTACCTTTTTTTTCACTCTCCCTCACTTGTTTTCAATCATTCCCCTTCCCCGTTTCTCTATCATGCCCTCTCTTTATTATGCTTTCTCTTTATCTCTCACCCTTTTTCCCTGAGTAGTACAGTACAGTCGTTCAATGTTCTGCCCAAGGCCCAGGCTAAGCTAATGTATTTGAGTATTATTATTTTATTTGCTAAAAGGCGGAGACTAAAAATGAATGCTTTATAAATCATTTACAGATGCAGGTCTATTAGTGCACTACGTGATCTTGCATTATCAGATGGTGCTTTTATCAAAAGTACACACAATCTCAGTCTGAAATATTGAAAAAGGACTCCAGACTGAAATGTAAAAGTTTGAGATTGAACTGCGATTTGTTGACACACCATGCTGTTTTTTTCAGACCAGAGTGCATTCAGAATGCTTTTTCAAATGCTTTTCAGTGTCTCTCTCGTCTTACCCATCTATATTTTACAGCCTGGTTATATTTTGTGAATTGTATGTCCAGAGTGAAGTTTATTTCAGATTGTGCAGCATGAATCATAAATGAGCTTGTTAATGCTCTGAATTTGTTTAATGTGTTACAAGGTCAGAGAATGTTAATGGTGATGCATTGGAAAGGCTTCTTTAGTCCAGCTTATTATGCCTTAATATACCCAGAAAAGCACAGAGTTAATGCAGAGAGCAATGCAAAGGTAAATTGACACCTATAAATCATTAATTAGAAATGGGCATGAGCACTACCAGTGTGATATAATAGCATCATGTTGTTCTGACTATATCTCATTTACAGATTAATGAAGTACTGGCATCACACCTTAAATAATGCAGCATGTTATTAATGGATCATAAATGTCATTGTAAGGTCATTATAATTCTATTGTATATACCTTTGTACCAAGAAGGTAAAACTACAAGTGAGATGTTTCAAATGAAGTGATCATTTGGTCTGTTGTAGGTTATAAAGCTGGATTAGCATATTTTGCATTGGCATTTGAATCCATATGTGTGGGATTTGTTTGGATGATTTAGCCCCAAAACACACTTACATGTGCAAAGAATCAAAGCAAATCCCTCATCTAACAAACAAGCAACAAAAATAGCCAAGTTAAAAATCCCTGCATATGTCAGTGGTCAACTAAAACTTTTGTTCTTCATCACTGCATCAACTTATTAATTGTTCCTTCTGAATTCAAATGTAATAAAAATATTTTATTTTTGCTTTCGCTGGAGTAAATGTCTCTACTGTCCAATGAAGGCTACTAGATTTTGCAGCATTGCTGTGAGAATTTGATTGCAAATCCGAAAAGTAATGGATGGATAGTTTCAGAGAACACAGTTCCACTGCTCCAGAGCTTAATGCTGGGAAACTTTATAGATTTGATTTGCTTTTTACATTAAAATTATTTGTTCCTACAGTGGATATGCATATTCAAGGAATACTATAAAAACTCTGTTTACTTTGTTAGCCTTAGGTTCCTTAGCTTGTTTAGCTTCCCTAGTTTGTTTAGATTTCTTAGCTTTATTTTAGCTTCATTAGCCTTTTTAGCTTTCTTTGCCTAAGTGGCATCCTTAGCCTGAGTAGCGTCTTTTGACCAGTGTGCATATTTAACCTGTCTGGAGTGAAGCCTGGCTGACCCTTTGTTACTGATCCTATTTAGAGTGAGGCCTAGCTGGCCCTATGTTCCTTATATAGTCTTACCTCTTTAGGCTTAGTGAGTTCTCTTTTTCTTGGTTGGTTCTAGCCCAAGTCTATTTATGTTTTTTGGTAAGGTTTGATTTGTCTTATGGTTGGTTTATTATTAAATTCATTTTATTTAAACCTGCATGCATCTTTCCTCATCCACTGCCAAAGTGTTTCAGTGTTCTTAGTACTTTACTTATAGGGTTCTCACAGTGGATTGCCCAGAATGCACAGTAAATTTGTTAATTCCTGACATTATTATGAAAGTATTAATCTTGAGACAGCAATTATTGATAGCAAAAGATCCAGCAGTCAAGAAGCAATAAGACACAGTTTGGTACTCAGGCAGTACACAAATAATTTGAGCATAACAAGAATGTATTGATTTATCTGTACAAACAAAGATCAGAATTGTCCAGGCTTTCATTGTGTCTGTGGTTCTTTGTGGATGTGAAAGCTGGACATGTAAAAAAAAAAGCATGGACAGGCAAAACATTGATGCCTTTGAACTTTGCTGTTGAAAAAGATTTTTGAGAGCAAATTGGACGGCGTAGAAAACAAACAAATGGATCCTTTACTAAATCAATTCTCCCCTCTCACTTTAACATTACTTTTTATGATGTGAAAGTCACACAACTGCATTATAACTGCATTATGCTTTTTTAGCAGATGCTAAACATATGTAGCACTGTTTAAAAATGTTTATAGAACATGCACATATATTATAGTACATATAGTATGATTACTATATCTTTATTACTGGAGTAACTGTCTCTGTAACTGGTTCAATCCCCAGGCAGGTTATGATTGAAGCAAGGCACCCAACCCCCAACTGCTCCTCGGGTGCCATGGATACGACTTCTGACTGCTTTGGGCACATTTTTGTGTTTCAGTGCACGGATGGGTTAAATGTGGAAGTTAAATTCCCTTGTGTGCAAATCACATTGACAAAGTCTAATTTAATCTAACTTAAAGTAGCTAAATATATTCATTAGAAAGTGTGTCTACAACAGACTGTAGCATGTATTTGGATGATTACTGGGGCCAAAATAATCGAGAATTATATTTTCACAAAATAAATAATATAATAATAATAATACATTATTATTATTATTATTATTATTATTATTATTATTATTATTATTATTATTACTTACCAGGAGGACAAAAGCAGTCTATGTGGATTTGTTTCTCTACCCAGAAAGAAAAACAGCCACAGCAGTGCTCTGCCTCACTGTTGAAGATGTGGATTGCAGTGGCTGTGTTTACACTGAGCTGCTTTGAGTATCCATTCATTTTTATTTAAATGAGCGTATCATGGGGGAACAGATTTTAATGAGTTTAAAGGAGATAACTTTTACCAGCGCCATGTTAGTCATAACTTCATATCGTCATGCTATACAGAATCATTAGATTTTTTTATGTAGAGCCATGTAGAGGTGGAAGTTATGTTTACTGGTTACTGTACATGAGTACAATTTTCTTTCTACTGACATTTTAGACTTACTAGAACTTTTAATTTTGCTTCAGTTCTTTTTAGATGAAGGAGCTTTACTTTGTTGCTTTTCATTTCTATATATATTTCTATACAGTTAGATGGCTTACTGATTACACAGGTTTTCTGCTTTTTTAACTTTGTTTTTGCTTTTATTCAGAATTAAAAATAGAAGGTATTAAATTGTCAGTCTCGTCTTTCTATTGTAAACTAATGTTAAATTGAGCTAATATAGAAATAAAAGCTAATAGAAAGATAAAAGGCTTAATCTTGTGTGTCAAAACCTATGCTATAGTCTGATGCACACCTCCCAATAATATAAACATCATGGTAATGCAGACTGCAGCCACTGAGACTGGTCCTCTTGGTAGCACCAGCCATTTTTAAACTCAGATGTGTGAACATGGATCAATTTGACAAGAAATTAACCAATGGAATTCATAAATATGAACATGTTTATGACTCCTCTTTGCCACACTACAACAACTAGTCAACACCGTGGCATAGAAGCCCCTTGGCCAACTAGTGTACTGGTGGTGTAATTGCAGAGTTGTACAGACACCAATGCAAGTGTAATGTCAAGGATATGGCATTGATGTGTTGCAGAATAATTCATTGGCCTTATGACTATCACAAACAAACACTGTTCAGCTTACCACAATGGCAGAAACCCTTGAAGAAGAATCCAGGAACCCTTTTAGAAATGTTG
>BRDA01020258.1:0-21704 GCA_036984385.1 Crenuchus spilurus
TCCCATTGATCACAAACACTTGATTCCAATTTCTCCTTCATATTAACTGCTAATTCTAGACATTCACATACTTTTGCCTCACAAATATGCAATATTGGATCATTTTCCTCAATAAACAAATGATCAAGTAAAATAATTTTGTCTCATTTGTTTAATTAGGTACTTTTAGGACTTGAGTTAAAGTCCATTGATGTTTTAGGTCATATTTATACAGAAATATACACAATTCTAAAGGATTTACACACTAAGTACTATTATACTATAAATACAGTACTGTGAAGAAGTTTTAGACACTTACAAAGTAAAATTTAACATTTTATTTACATGTGCAGTAATTGTCTCTATGCTCAGAAAAACACTATTCTGTGAATGTATTTGTTTAACCCTTTCCAAACCTCTCCTCATGGCAGTCCAGTATTATTTCTAGTTCTCATCTTATACCTGGTCTAGTTAATCAGTACTTTATAACCAGTGTTGCGAATAACGGCGTTAAAAATAACAGCGTTAGGTAACGACGTCATTTTGTCAGTAACGGGATAAAATAATTAATTAATTTTCCTGTCATTATAACGGCGTTGACGTTACTGGTCATTAAAAGCGGTGCGTTACTATATATTGATATACTAACAGTAATCTGAGCGGACCTCTGCCCAGGCTAGTGAGGAGTAACAGGTGGTACACCGAGAACTGTGACCTATTGAGATCTGTGACTTGTCGAGATCTGTGACTTGATAGAAGAAGTCAGATCTCGATAGGTCACAGTTCTCAGTGTAACACCTGTTTAACTTAAATCAGTAAGCAATTGGCTAAGGCAGCATTATGGTAGCCAATCAGAGCCAGTGTTTTTACACATGTGCGGAAGCACACCAGTGACGCACGACACAAACGGAGTACAGGCAGAAATGGCGAATCAGGAGCAAGCCAAAGAAAAGTTCGCATTTTCAAGGTGGCGATATAAACATTATTTTAAATTCATTGAGGTTAAAGACAAAAACGTGCATGTAATGTGTACATTATGTCCTCGGGCGAAGACTTTGTCGACATCCACTGTAAGCAACTTTAATTTAATAAAGCATCTCACAACGACCCACACAGCTACAAAGTTAGCAACCACCTTCCACTAGCAAAGGACTCGGGGCAAAGTCCGCCAAGCAGCAAAGGCTTGATTTTTGAAAAATAAGACTATAGAGGTTTTGTTGTTAAGTTTACTTCTGTTGTGAACAAACCAGTTGTCTCAGGTTGAGAGAATTTAATTTAATTTGATAGATGTAAATGCACTTTATATGGTGTAACTGTTCACTTTTGTTTTGTTTTGTTTTTTTACAAAGATTTGGTATTTTAAAGGATTTTATCCTGCACTGGTCTGTTGATGTGCAATAAATATCAAAAGTTATGTACAAACACCTTTCTGATTTACTCGTTTCAACTGACTGTGAAAACTGCTTTTTCAAAAAATCCTTATTCTTTGACATATAACTTTTTTTAACTGTAATGCAAATAGTTACTTTCCCTGGTAACAAGTTACTTTTATTATAGAGTAATTCAGTTACTAACTAAATTACTTTTTTGAACAAGTAGTGAGTAACTATAACTAATTACTTTTTTAAAGTAACACTCCCAACACTGTTTATAACTCAGTCAAGTGTTCTGGTGATGAATTTAATAAATCCATGTAAAGAATCAGGAGCAATGTGAGAACATCTGAAACTAAACATTGACCTTCAAACTAAATCATAAAATATCAGCTACTTTTTAAAAAAATAAGAAATGCTTGTTAGCTTTGCTGATTTAGTTTCATAATGACAGTGATTTATTATTTTTTTAATGGTAGATGGAGCTTAATTTCAAGATTTGAAATGATAAGTAAGCCAAGTAAGCTAAATTAGACACTCCGAAATCTGATCTCTCCTATTGTTTTATCATTTTTTTCTAAAATTGGCCAAGAATCAAGTCTTTGCTTTAGATTCTGTTAGTTGTGGTTTCCATTGTGCATAAACTTGCTGGTTTATTAAAAACATTACAGTTTTATAATTATGGCACAAACCTCTGTATGACACAAGTCTACTTTGGGCATAGACCATTCCTGATGGTCTAACCTACACAATTTGACATGTGCCTGTTAAATGTAAACCGTAACTTACACAATCTAAAAAAATACCCAATTCAACAACAAAATGATTTAGAAAACAAAAAACCTTCTAACATGACAGAAGATGATCAAATGTGTTCATTTAATGCAATTTATACCATCAATTATATCCACTAAATAGAATTTATAATAAATTGTGTAAGTTACATGAAAACCATAAGAATTCATTCCCAGTACTATGGATATGCTCATATACTAGTACATCTTTTTAACAATTGCATATTGTGGAAAAG
The DNA here is from genome assembly GCA_036984385.1 of Crenuchus spilurus. Taxonomy (NCBI): domain Eukaryota; kingdom Metazoa; phylum Chordata; class Actinopteri; order Characiformes; family Crenuchidae; genus Crenuchus; species Crenuchus spilurus. The sequence continues at coordinate 2,383 of BRDA01020258.1, forward strand.
TGTATTTATGTTCAAAATGTAATTTTAAATGTAAAAAGTAAACTGTCATTCATTTTATATTCACTACACATAAAATAATATGCTTCAAGCATTTTTTGTTTTACTGTTGATACTGTTTGAATAGTAAGTTACTCAACATGCAAAAGAAATATTTTAATATTTTGAGATTTCTGACTCATTTGAAAATGACAGTCAGGTGTAATATTGTGGGGAAAATGTCATGATTAGTGCTCATTTCATGATCAAAATTTTAAATGGTTGTTGCCTTCTCCTGTGAAGTTACTATTTTGGAGTTTGTTTTATGGTGCAAGAGCACAACAGAAGAAATACTGACAGCTTTGCATAGTCAACATCTACTCAGTGCAGCCATACTGCTGATGACAGTGTTTGACAGATACTATTGATATTAAACACCATTCATGAAGAGGCACAGAAATGGTTCATTTGTGTGGTGTATTCAGTCAACAGTTTGTTTATTGCTTAAATAAGGAAGGGTGATCATTGAATGGGGGGTCTCTTAGCAAGACGTCCCACGAAGAGTGTAATTAAGCCACCTGCAAGCTGCAAAAGACAGCATGTCTGAACATCTGTGCGTCCACTCCTGTTGCTTTAACTACAGCAACTGCAGCAAGAAGGACTGTTAGAACTTCACACAATAGCACCCATCACATATCTATCAGCATAAACCAGATTTTATATTGTCTGTGTGTTAAAGCACACCTTAAAACTATTTAACCCCCTGGAGTCTGAGGGGCTTTCAGACACTCTGATGTAGTCTGACATTCCTTGACTTTTTTTTACAGATTACACCCATCTAAAATTATTTTTCCCAAAGTGTTACACAGGCTTTTGTTCAGCACAAACTCAGCAACAACAGTGTTAAAACAGTAAGAGTGTCATAAATCAATATTTTGATTAAATCTGCTCTAAACTTAGACTTTCCAAAAACCTGTTTTCAGATGTATTGATATATTGGGAAAAAAACACTCTAAACATTTCTAGCCAAGACTTTTGAGCTCAGAACTGAATAAACAGAGGTGTTGGCTACACACTGATCATTACAGCTTTTAGACATTGTATGTTGTTTTATTTCTAAAGCTTAACTAATGTGAGGTGACACTCTGTTTTCCTCAGTCACTAACCTACACTGAATATTTATGAGACAGGTGTAAAACACTCAGGAGAGGTCGTTCAGATTCACCTCAGGTGCGAGGCTTTTGTTTGTCAACATTCCACAGATTCCTGGCCACAGACAGGTCTGCTGTCTCCAAAGGGTTAACATTGCAAAACGTGTTTTTCCTATCTAAATATGCAGGTCTGATTGATCTGTTCATCATAAAGATCTGCCTAGTTAATATGTAGCTGTGCCAGACAGCTAGTAACGCCAGTGAAATTCTCTTTTGGAACCAACCAAAGAACTTGGAAAAAATGCTCTAAAGTGAATGAAAGAATAGATGAAAGTACACAAATATGATTGCATCATCAACAAGTAGAAGGTTTTAGCATTGCACAATCAACTCAAACTGTCAGTACAAGTCACAAAATACATCTCCAAAGTGTAAAACCCAAGAACTTTCATAACAACTGGCATCAGCAAAATCATTGTTTGCGAGGAAAATCCGTCATTACGTAATTCAGGCTGGCAGTGTGTTACTGTAACTGGTTTATTTCAATACGAGAAAGAAAATGAGGCAAGCAAGAGTAAATAAAGAGTCCCTGGAGTGTCATTCACAGAGACGTATTGAACACTTCTCAACTGGCCTTGCTAAATATTCAAGTAAACACTCCTACCAGCAAAGTGGAAGTGCTGTAACTTTCAATGCACCTGACAGTCCCGGCCAGCCAGCTAGGAAAAATGAAACAAAACATCCAATCAGACAAAATAAGGGCAGTTGAAATTGACAAGAGCTCCAGACTGCTTCCAAAAGCACAGATTAAAATAGTCCCCCTGCTTACTGCAACAAAATTTCAGCAAATTCAAATATACAGACTCAATACAAGTTTCACTAACAATAATGTGTCAGATTCATTCTAAAGTGAAAGCATATGCCAGTAGCAGCATAAAAAACCCTTTTCTAGCACCATACCAGTAATCTAGAAGACCTTTCGGCATTTGGCGAGAAAACTCACAGCCACATATCTAGATCCCTGCTAAACTGATGGTAACTGTTCCATAATTTTATGCACCTAGCATCTCAAATGTCACAAATTTCATATATTTTTTATAAAAAAAGTGCTTTGATTTGCCCAGGAAATTATCATTAACTGTGGAGGAGAATCCCTATCAGGAAGCCTCACTAAACTGTAGCATCATGTTTCAGCAAGGCACAGCTCACTCAACAGGGAAAACAATGCATTTGTTTGGATTTGGTGTCAAAGTTTTATTGCTATATTGGTCCCTAGTGGCTCAGCATGCTAAGACGCTGATACTATGTCAGAGGATCACGAGTTTGATTCTTGGTCATGCTGTTTAACCTCGACAGCCCGAGCCTGAGAGAGCAAAATTTGCCTGTGCTCTCTCTGGGCGGGTAGATGGCGCTCTCTCACCATCATTTTCACACTACAATGTACTGGCTCAGGCATCTACTGATTGGTCCATTGGAGCTGGAGCTGATCCTCTGAGCATGTTGGCTCCCCTGTGATTGTGTATCAGTGGTAGTTCAAAAAGAGGTGGTGGCTGCATCACATGCATCGGAGGAGGCTTGTGCTTGTCTTCACCTTCCTAGAGTCATGGACATTGCAAAGTGATGGAGAGAGAGTTCCTAGCAGACGGAATGGGTTAATTTATATATATAATATCAGTATTAGAAAAGGTAATAAAGTTAATATACATATTATGTTTTGAAGTGTAATGACATGTAATGAATATAAAATATGACAGTTTATCTTTTTGAATTCAATTATGAACACAAATTGAAATTTTTCTATATTCTGTTTTTTGATGGCAACATTCACTGCAGTTTCCTTTGCTTTGAAGTGTAGATTAACATGGTTTACACACTAATCATATGGGCATATACAAACTGATTTTCATGAAGGTAGAACAAGAACATGATTTTCAAATGAAAAGCCAAGTTCGGCCTTGGTTGCCATAACTTTTGATCATTATATAATAGAGCAACTATCACCTTGAATACTCTGTCTGTTATTTAATGAAGATCCGTATGGTCTGAAGCTTTGTGGAGAATGCTGCCCTGGTCAGCGCAATTACATATTGTGACAGATACCTTATTAAACCTTAAAGACAATGTTGGCTCTGTTCGCATAGTCACACGACTTGGACCCAACCTGGCAGCAGCTCACTGCTCACTTAATGCTGCTAATTACACTGAGGGTTGAAAGCTTTTTAAAAAGGGCAAGAGAGTCACAAGACTCCTTCTGCCTGCTTAGGGCTTAATTACGACCTTGGTGAGTGTGATCGTACATCTTTAACTTTGGCTAAACTTTATGCTCTCCTCCAGCACTATATCACTAACTACCGGCCTATAGGAGCTTGTCTCATTCGGGTTCTCTGGCATTACATTAATGAGTGTGAAAATGGAACAGCTTTCTAAATGGGTCTCATGCAGGCCTGGAGTGACAATGGACCACAGATGTAGCGCTTTAGATTCAAAGATAATGTATTTCACACCACTGCACATGTGAAACACTCAACGTGTGACATCCGTGTTCTCTGCATTAGCAGAGCCATGGCCTATTAGCAATTAGAAATAGGAAAGCCATTAGCAATATGCATAGAGGAAAGGGCTGTGCAGTAATGCGTCTAACAGTAATGAGAAGGAAAGTGGCTTTTGATTGAAATTACATTCACAGATTCTCAAAGATGCCCTAATGCCACGTGAACTTTGCAAAATTGAAAAAAAGCCAAAAATGTGTATAATGTTTAGAACTACATGTAAAGTTATCTGCTTATGCTACACACAGCACATGTTTTAACGTCCATGTTCTATTTGCATGACTGATGGAGAGGAATTAGCACCAAATTAAAAAGCAATCACCATTGTGTAAGAATGTTAAATGCAATGCACAGTGTATTGATTTTACATACTTACAGGCAGAATTTATGCCAAAATGAAAAGCAAAACCACTATTACATTGTTTTCACATTGGCCTTTTTACTGAAAAACAATACATGTGTCAGAGTGCTATGACCAGGGGTTGCAAGAGAAGGTAGGCAGCCTTGATTCAGTAATGTGATTTTAATAGATATGGTAAAATACTGTGGCTGTGAACACAAACAAATTGTGACTTCTCTGTAACAAGAATGACAGAACTCTAAACAAAATCTATAGTGACAATACTACTACTGACACACTGGGTAGGCTTTTAAAGCACACTTTATCATGACAGGAGATGGGAGAAGGCTGTAAGCAGACAAGACACATGTGCATAAAATAAAACATTACATGACATGTTATGACTGGGGGCGTGGACGAGACATTACATGAACAAGGTACACAGAGAGCACATGGAGACTTACCAGCAGATAAACACACACAGAACATGTGAAAGACATAGACGAGGCAGGGGGCATGGCCAGGGACGTGACATTTCAAAATGAAATGCTGAATTAATGTACCAATAAAATATAATACACCTTCAAAGATATTGAGCTCAGCTGTATTGTATTCCACTGTGTGACGCTGTGAACAAGCCAAAACAAAATGTAAACCCCATGATTGTATTTCATGATTTGAATTCTAATAACAAATGCTTATAATTTATTGCTGAGATTTTTTTGTCTCAAATAATAATTTTTTCAGGCTGCACAGTACTGAAGGGACTATTTTGGTTCATCGGCCAACTCAGATTTGTGTCATTAGAGGGTGCCATTCAGCAGGACAGAATCTCTTTTTATTAAAAGCAGTTCAAACTAAGCAAAAATTAATGAAAAAGAAAGAAACAGCTTTCACCTTCCATATGACTCCTCCCGTTTTGATAAAATATCAGAAAGTAGTGAATCTCTAAATATAAGGACAACATGCCAGACCCACCAACGGTTCCAGGCGATTTAAGAGGTTACAACTGCAATGAAAAGCTAAATTATTTACATTGCTGTGAATAATTCAGTGGCATTGAAAAGTAAGCATTGCAGACTGTCACCAATCTGTCTGCACTCATGTATTTTAATGTCTTCAGCAGAGTCCTATTGTAGCTGGCAGAGCTTAGAATGGTTCCCAATTAAAGAATAACATACAACTAGGCAGTGTGTCTCTGGAGAGAAAAGAAACAGCTCTCAGGACAAAGGTGCATGCCAATACCAAAGGCCAAACAGAAGACATCGCTCAACTATTCAAGGACGGATAAAACAAGACATGCTGCTGTAACCATCGCTGGGGATGCCAACGAGAACAGGATGTCACAACATCACGAAACAAGCAGCAACACATCCTTTCCTGAAGACTGACTGAATCATTCTAGGCTGAGGCATCAACCCACAATACGCAGAGAATGATGAATTAACATCAGATTTGTTATCATATTAACCAAGGTCAGCATTTATCATGAAGCATTTATATACCCTGTCATGACAACAGGAAAGACCGCTAACTTTGCAATTGATGGAGAAAAATCATCTAATCAATCAAGTAATTAATAAAAATTGATCCAGCAGTCGGCAGATACAGCACAGAATGACACTCAGAAGAACAAGGAGGAAGGAACTGGAGAAGATCTTCAAATATAAGGGGATGAGGATGTAGAAGCAGATGTAGCTCAGTGCAGATGTAGCTTCCCTGCATCTCCCCATTTTTCTCTTACGCTACCACATATATTAATTAGTGTAATGCCATATCTTGCGCCCAATGAAGGGGTAAAAGATTCACCACAACCCTGACCAGGATTAAGCAGAAGATAATTGATGGATGGATGAATGGATGGTTGGATGGATGATTGGATGGATGGATGGATGGGTGGATGGATGATTGGATGGATGGATGGATGGATGGGTGGATGGATGATTGGATGGATGGATGGATGATTGGATGGATGGATGATTGGATGGATGGATGGATGGATGGATGGATGGATGGATGGATGGATGGGTGCATGGATGATTGGATGGATGGATGGATGGATGGATGGTTGGTTGGATGATTGGATGGATGGATGGAGGGATGGTTGGATGATTGGATGGATGGATGGATGGATGGATGGATGGATGGATGGATGGATGGATGGATGGATGGATGGGTGCATGGATGATTGGATGGATGGATGGATGGATGGATGGTTGGTTGGATGATTGGATGGATGGATGGATGGATAGATGGATGATTGGATGCATGGATGGATGGATGGATGGATGGATGGTTGGATGATTGGATGGATGGATGGATGGATAGATGGATGATTGGATGCATGGATGGGTGGGTGGATGGATGGTTAGATGGATGATTGGATGGATGGATGGATGGATTGATGGATGGATGGACAAATTGAAGATCTCTTATTTTGGACACATTATGAGAAGAACCAGTTTACCTGAGAAGACAGATATGCTGGAACAGTTGGAGGTAAAAGAGGAAGTGGACCAACATCAAGATGGATGAATATAATCAGAGGAATCAAGAATGAGTCATTAAGAAAGAATTAAGAAACCCGAAGACCCAAGCAGAAGACATGATGTTCTATATTAACACTATCCATATGTTCAGTACAACTTAACAGCACTGAATAATAATAATAATAATAATAATAATAATAATAATAATAATAATAATAATAATAATAATAATAAACCCAGAATCTGTGTGATTACTGATTCATAGCACATCTGCTGAGGGAAAAAAACAAAGACACCTATTTCAGTTATTATTTCAAAGGGAAAGCCCCCTGCTTCATAATGTGACAATGTAATAAAGTTGCCGCTTGTGGAATTCACAAACTCCGTACACAATTTCAGTAAATAATCCCTGTCACCTAATCCCTTCAAGGCCTTTGAAGAGAGCTGGCGGCGAACAAGGGAATAAAAAGAGAGGGATGGCAGAGAGGAATGCCGCTGTTCTTCATTGTCTCTACTGTGCCTTAGCTTTCTCTGCACGTGCCATCAAGAGTTCCCACAGGCCCAAGGAAGGCACTGGGAGTCGGTGGACATCTGAGATAAAAATAATTACCACTAGCAGGTCCTAATTCAAAGCTGGTGCATAATAGCAGGAAGCTTTGTAAGCACACAGCTAAAGAATACATTGTGGCTAAGTGAGGAATTGCAGAGATGAATAATGGTATCAAGGCGGCACTCCTACCACGCAGGGGGATTGGATTAGGTCTGGAGAGAAAGACTGCCAAATTTACAAGCCAACTGTGCAAGTGAGTTATTGTTGGTATGTCTTTAAGGGTGTCAGTATGAACATTTTGTAACTAATACTGATATCCATTAAAACCATACACAGTTAAAACTGATTAAAAATGATATCGACTAGTATAAAGTATGCTGTCAGATGATTAAAGTGTTTAATTGCAATTAACTGTATCACACTGAGTAGCTAATTACAAATGACAGTGTTTAAATATTTCATCAATTCTGATAATAAAAATGATTTTCTGAATAAAACAGCAGCACATAGTCTCAGAAATGTGGCAGCTGACCAGAGAAATGTATTTCTGAGGCTCTTTGAACTGCAAGTCCTGCTTATTCTATCCGCAAGCTTACTCTAACTCTGGTTAACTCTAACAATAGTCTTAACCCTAACTCTAACTCTGGTCCTAACTCTTATGGTAGTCTTAACCCTAACTTTAACTCTGGTCTTAACTCTAACAATAGACTTAACCCTAACTCTAACCCTGGTTATAACTCTAGTGCTAGTCTTAACCATAACTGTGGACTTAACACTAATGCTAGTCTTAACCCTAACTCTAACGTTGGTCCTAACTCTTATGGTAGTCTTAACCCTAACTTTAACTCTGGTCTTAACTCTAACAATAGACTTAATCCTAACTCTAACCCTGGTTCTAAGTCTAGTGCTAGTCTTAACCCTAACTCTAACCCTGGTTCTAACTCTAGTGCTAGTCTTAACCCTAACTCTAACCCTGGTTATAACTCTAGTGCTAGTCTTAACCCTAACTCTAACCCTGGTTCTAACTCTAGTGCTAGTCTTAATCATAACTCTGGTCCTAACTTTAGTGCTGGTCTTAACCCTAACTCTAACCCTGGTTCTAATTCTAGTGCTAATCTTAACTCTAACCCTGGTTCTAACTCTAGTGCTAGTCTTAACCCTAACTCTAACCCTGGTTCTAACTCTAGTGCTAGTCTTAACGCTAACTCTAACCCTGGTTCTAACTCTAGTGCTAGTCTTAACCCTAACTCTAACCCTGGTTCTAACTCTAGTGCTAGTCTTAACCCTAACTCTAACCCTGGTTCTAACTCTAGTGCTAGTCTTAACCATAACTCTGGTCCTAACTTTAGTTCTGGTCTTAACCCTAACTCTAACTCTGGTCCTAACTCTAATGCTAGTCTTAATCCTAACTCTCATAAGTATGTACGTTTTGAAGATGTTCACCAGATGGTTTGTTAATAACGTGAGGATCTGGAGAGAGCAGGTAGAAGCATGTTGTATAAAAGCAACAGACCACTTTTTAAATATGTTGAGTAATTACAATGAGTGAGGGAATAATACAGCTGGCAGTAGCAACGCAAAGATTCAGGCTGATTAGAAAATGAATCAATCACTGGATTCCAAATACTGCATTAGCTGAGACATCAGAGAGGCCATTACTTGTGTTATCACTCAACAACCTTAATAACAAAGAACACCAATCAGGTTGCCAAAGTTGTACACAGACCTAGTTGCTAAAGCAGCAAAGAGAAACACAAAGGTGCAACAATTTCTGTACAATTATTAATCAAACCACTACTGCAAATAAATGCCCTGAAACAGTCAGAAAAGGAATGTACCGAAAAACGTCTTTTCAAGGTGATGAAAAGGTGAAGCAGTACTCCCCAGGAGAACAAAGCGTGCAATATTTCATCCAAAAATGTTAGCGTAGTTAATAATGCATGAAAGCTGCAGTAGTGGGCATATGTTGGCTTTGGAAATGGGAATGAGCTCATGCTAACAGATCCCCATTAGCTTTTACAGACTGTCAGACTTTTGCAGACTGTTATTACATATTTCAGGTGACATTTTTTCTTTTGACATTTCAAATGTCCAGGAACTGCTGGTGGGTCCAGGTTTCCACTCCCTAATGTATTGTTTGCATTGTTCAGCATGTAATTATCTAATAATAAGGTTTAGATAATATAATATAATAAACCTGCTAATGTAAGAGGTTAAACACCATGAAATATTGCAAGTGAAGGGGGCTCAAACTGTCTTCAATGTGAACTGGAGGCAGCCTGATGGTTAGTGACTGGAAGGTCGCCACTTTGATCGCCAGCACCTAACCCCCAACTGCTCCCCGGGTGCTGTGCCCACCGCTTCAGGCACATGTTCTCACAGCCTGTGTTCACTAGTGTGTGTGTTTCACTGCACAGATTCAATTGTTTGTAGTCACATTGGCAAAAGTTTAATCTAATCGAACTGATGTTATATATTGTAATACTGCCATGAACAATCTCTTTTAAAGGGGAACAATTTATCTGACAATCTGCCATCTTCAGCAGCCATTTTTGTTATTATCTTAATTGATGTTTTGAACTTTATTTCACATGGATACTACTTGTACATGAGCATCATGAGGATGCCAAGTTTATAAACTGCTTCTTATTATGAATTCAGCATTAATTGATATGTAATAGTGGTTAATACAGTTTTAAGTACTGTTAATAGCTGTACACTGATTGGACAGTGTTATTACTACATGCATGTACTGTATATACATGCAAGTTTTTATATCACAGTAAATCTGCCAGTGTTAAATCAACACTATTAGAGTAAAAATTAACACTGAGGGTGTCAAAATGTAACACTCTCTGTGTTAATTTAAGTCTAATAGTGTTGATTTAGCACTGGCAAATTTACTGTATATATATATATATATATATATATATATATATATATATATATATATATATATATATATATATAAATGTGTGTGTGTATTATAATAATAATTATAATAATAATAATAATAATTATTATTATTATTATTATTATTATTATTATTATTATTATTATTATTATTATTATTGTGCCATACAAAGGAAGCAATCAGTCGTTTAGATTAGTGAACAATACACAATTTTTGTTTTATTTTAGTAAAAAATCCACATAATATCCAAATAAGGCCATCTACTGACAGCAGAGCCAAGTGAGGCAAAATAGCCTCAGTCCAGTCCTCTGCCACTTTGTGGCATTGACACTGCCCACGCAAAAGCCATCAGCCTGTGAAATGTGGCTGCTAATGCCTGAGCAATTCCGCCCGGCACAATCTGTGAATAAATCTCTGCTGGGGGAGGAAAAATAAATAAATAAAGCATGAATTTGCTCAAAGCTGGCTCATGGGCTCCCACCTCAACCAGCAAAAGGACAGTAAAGGATTGTACATTAACCACTAACCCTGCAAAGTGCCCCTGCAAGCAATATGGGTCTCACTTCTAGCCTGTTTACAGGTCTGGCGGGTTTGCGGTGTCTATCTAGCCAGCCGCCAGGCATCATCATCATCCTCATCTTTCGGCCTCTCGGCCCAACCAAAAGATGAAAGAGCATGCTTGCTTTTGCTTCCCACTGCAAGTTCACTTTCTTGTGTCAGACAACATTAAAACCAGCTTGCAGGTTAAGCTTGGACGACTTTCTTGCTTTCTTGTTTTTCGGCCACGTACACCTCATACCCGCCCCGTCAACACACACAAACACACGCACACACACACACACACACACACACACACACACACAAACAGTCTGGAGGGTTCTAGCTCCAGAAGAATGACGATTCCACATCTGGTACAACTGGCTAAACCTATTTGAATTATTAACCAAGCCACAGTCTAGATGTCAGCATCTGCATAAGTATTCCATTTGCGTTTGCAGCCAGTGCTTGCCATTAAAAACAGCCTGCTTTTAGTGGCAGCTTGCCAGTGTATACATTAATGCGTGTACAAATCAAACTGACCCTGAGGTTGTCAGAATCAATCCCCATCTACAGCTGATAACGCTGGGGATGTCATGTGCCAGGATCCAGCACTAGGGCCACTTAGGCCAAATCTGCCTCTGATCATCCTACACTTCTGTGGAAGTCTCCAGGGAGCCGATGTGGAAGGAGTGTGTAATTTTCTTAAGGAAACAGAGGAAGTGCAGAGAAAGCTGTCCATGGTCATGTGGGTGTAGAAAGTTAAGAAGCATGAAAATCAGATATGGGTCTTGCAGAAACAAGTGAGAACAAGTGCAGAGGTTATCAGAGTTTAACTGCTCCACTTGGGCCCAGAGTTGTCCTGCAGTTGGGCTTGCAGCTTTAAACCTGGATGTTGTTTATTCATGTCAGTCAACCTGAAAAATCTAGACCAACCTTGACAAGCAGGTCATAGTACAATTATACAGATGTAGTGGAGTTCAGACTCACATATGTGTTACATCACTGCTGCTGACCACACAGTAAAAAGTCAGCCCAACTTAAAATTTAAGGCAACTTACAGCACTCGTTTATTGAACTAACTCAACTTAAGGTTGGCACAAAAACTTCTTAGTTTAGTCAAAATTTCTCATAAAGCAAAAAAAATTATCTCAGGAGCCCCGAGTGGCTCAGCGGACTAAAGCACTGTCACTATGATCTGAGGATCACAAGTTTGAATCCTGATCATGCTGCCCATCGCTTTGGCGGCATGGCAGCGCTGTATCAGTGCAGTTGAAAAAGAGGCAGCGGCTGGACTACAGACAGCTGTAACATCACCAAAGTCTGAACTCCTGATCTCCTGACCAAAGAACAAACACTTAGGGTGCTTTCACACCTACATTGTTTGGTCCGGACTTTCGGACTCTTCAGTTTGGTCTGCACCAAAATTGCAGATGTGAAACCGGCCACGAACCACGGTCCAAACCAAAGGAGCAAAATTTGGTCCATAAGAGGTGGTCTCGGTCCGGACCTACTGAGCCATGGTCCGGTTCGTGTGCAGTGTGGAAACACTTTTCTAGAAGGTTCATACTTTTGGACCAAATGCAGGAAGTTGACGCAGATGTTCAACAACATTCAACAACAATAACAGAAGTAAAATAAGCAGAACAGCAGCAAAAACGAGCTGTGGTAGCACATGGAGCAAGGAAGAGACAACATGAATAATATAATTTTGGTCTGATGAACATGTGAAAAGTCAGCTCACAAAAGCTCACAAAAATTTGATTTTTTTCAGAAAAAAAAATTTCTGAGAGGATGAGAAAAGAGATGACAGAGCAAACTAAACTAAGCTAAGGAAACTGCAGCAGTGTATAAAAAATGTTAAACATGTCAGATGAACATCCTTCTACAAACCAATCAGGGTCGAGTGTAGGAAGATGCACACCACGTACGTGATGATGACATCACGTGGGCGTGTCATAATAAAAGTCTTTGGTTCGCTCGTAAAAATGTAGTGTGAACACAAAGCTAACCAGACCAAATATATACAAAGTAACAAACACATGAACCTTGGTCCGGACTTTCAGGTGTGAAAGCACCCTTAGTTGCACCTCTCACTGCTACAAAAAGAGAAATACAGTGTTAAACAAATCACATAAACATGCTGTTATAATAAAATAAATGTAGGCATGTTCAGTAGCCGGTTAGTGGAGCAGCTCTCTGCTCATTCAAACTGTGATCCAAAGACATTTTCATGTCATTGTATGATGAAGAGTCCCAGCTGGTTTGGAAATTGAATAAAATGTTTTGGATATATTTTTTTGCCTTACTAAGTGAATTAGAACTTTTGATTAAAGTTTAAGTTGGGTGAACCTCAAGTTGAATTTGTGCAGTAAATTACCTTCTAACAGTGCACCAGCCTCTTAGAAAAATACATTTAGACTGAGCACCTGCTTCCTAAAATCCATTTGTGCAATTTTAGGTTGTTTTGTAGGTTGTCTTTGATCATGTGTATGAGTGATTAATAAGCACCCATTTCAATCTGGCTTAACACATAATTTATACAAAAAGGTGCTTTTTCTTTTCTAAAGCTCCAGCCAGGTGTGGAGGGCTACATGGTCAGATGTCAATATGTATCGTCTTCAGCTCTGTGCCCATGTTGAGCCCTTTTTTCTGCCGAGTGTTCTATCCAGCCAAGCCAGCCAGACAGTGAGACGCTTCTCTCAATGGCTCCCATTGTTTGAGAGAAAACAGGTGTGCAAATAGCTTTGGCATGGTATTATGCAGCTGTTGCAGAGGAGTACATGTGCTCCATTCCACCAGGAGAGTGAGATTATTCAAATTGTATGAAATAGCACAGAGGATGGGATGCAATCTGACAAAACAGAAATGCTAGTTTTCTGCTGGGTTTTTTTTTTTTGTTCTCCTACTTTCTACCTATTTCTGGCTCTCATCACATGGTACCAGCATTGAACCATGAGGCTAAAGGCTAACATGCAGCATCTGCAATGCATATAAATCCAGCTGTAGTAAAGACTTGGGTGCTTTATCATGTACATTACTGCTCAAAGTTTGGCCTCACCAATTACTATAAACATTTTCTAGAACTACACTCTTTACTTCAGAAGAAATATCTAGGTCCAGAGTGGCTCAGCGGACTGAGAGGATCGTGAGTTTGAATCCCAGTCATGCTGCTGAATCTTGGGGCTCGAGAGAGCAAAAATTGGCCATGCTCTCGCTGGGTGGGTAGATGGTGCTCTCTCCTTAGCACTACTTTGTACTATGCACAATGTCCTCTGGCTCAGGTGTCTACTGGTTGATTCAGGGCTGGTAAACCTGTGCTTTCCTCCGAGCTTGTTGGCAGCCCAGTGTCAGTGTATCAGCAGTAGTTGGAAATGCATCAGAGTAGGCTGTGCTAAGTCTTCACCCTCCTAGATACAGTGTCACTGCAAGTGATTGGGAGAGTCCTAGATGATTGGTGGGTTCATGGGCTACCATTACATTTGTGTTAAAAAAGAACAAATGTCTTTTTCTAGCTATCAGGAAACTATAATAAAGTCTACAAACGCTGCTGCTGCAGATCCTCAGTCTTCTGTGATAAAAGGGTGAGGCAGGACAGTGTCATTGCTTATTAGCTCAGTTAGCGGGCGGCTTGGTGGCTTAGTGGTTAACACGTTCGCCTCTCAGCGCTGAGGTCTTGGGTTTGAGTCCTCATTTGAGTGGAGTTTCCATGTTCTCCCCGTGTCTGTGTGGGTTTCCTCCCACAGTCCAAAAACATGGAGATCAGGTGAATTGGCTACTCTAAAAAATTACCCTGGTGTGTGTATGAATGCATGTATGTATGTATGCCCACACATGGTTGGCACTCTGTCTTGGATGATCCCCCTAGTGCTTGATGCTGTCCTCCAGGTGGACGGTTGAGAGTACGCTGTGCATGATTGGCTACCAGTTCTCGCTGGTGTGTGGTTCAGTGTGTGTAAATGGAGTGTGTTGATTGTAAGGCATCCTTGGGTTTGAGAAAGGCGCTATATAAGTGTAACATTCATTCATTCATTCAGTCAGTCAGTTATGGTGTTTCCCACAAGTTGTTGATCATACGTTTATAGGTTTTGGTAAAGTTGCTGGATGCTTAGCATAATACATCATGTAGGAACATATACATACCAGCATTAGTGTTAGACTTATTTTACTAATGCTGAACAAGATCTTTTTTCTTTTTCAAAGACAAACTCTAGATACAACGTGCTTGCACAAGCTATTCTAAATCTATTTTAGTGATTGTGTTTTTTAAAAGTTGGTTATGGACTGATATTCTAGTGTACCCATTGTACTTCTACATTCAATACTATGCAAAATACCCATAATACATTGCACAAAAAGCATTATTTAAACAATAGCATTGGGACACACCTCTTAATCATTGAATTCAGGTGTGTTATTCAGTCCCAAAGCCACAGGTGTATAAAATCAAGCACTTAGTCATACAGTCGGCCTCTACAAACATTTGTGAAAGAATGGCTTATACTAAAGAGCTCATTGAATTTCAGCATGGTACTATACACCTTTGCAAGTCATTTCATTAAATGTGTTAAATTCTAGATACTCCATATTCAATCAATTGGTATTGTTGAAAAGTGGAAGCATTTAGAAACCACAGCAATTCAGCCATGATGTGGCAGAAAGTTACAGAGCAAGGTCAAAAGTCCCTTTAACTACAGTGAAGGGAATTCTTCAGCTTACCAAGACATTTTGGACAATTGCATGCTTGTTTGGGGAAGGTCTCGTTCCGTTCCAGCATGACTGTGCCCAAAACAAGGTCCATAAAGACATGGTTGGGTGAGTTTGGCATGGGAGACTGGACCACACAGTGCCCCTGATCTCAACCCCATTAAACATCTTTGGGCTAAACTAGAATGGAGATTGTGAGCAAGGCCTTTCCAACATCACTGTGTGACATTACAAATTATCTACTGAATGAATGAGCAGAAATTCACACAGACACACTCACACAGCTGTTATAGCTGCAAAGAGGAATCCAACTCCATATTAATGACCATGGATTTAGAATGAGCTGTCATGGAAGCTCGTGTAGATGTAATGTGTAGGCTAAAAACACACTGTCCAACATCACATTTCTACTATTTAAAAAAATGTACGGGTAACCCCAAACATTTGAGCAGTAGCGTACTGCCATGTTTGGAGGAGAGCATTGCTGCAGAGGTGTCCAGACAGATGTCCATACAGGAAACTTGATTGGGAGCAGCTGATGTTTATGATTCCAGGTCTCATCCTTATGACACCAAGCAATGTGTTTGCAGAAACTGAAAAGTCCTTGATAAAGTTTGTTCTTTGCTTGCACTTTTTCTCCCGCCTCTAACGCATCTTAAGGCAAACGGTGCCATGAATCATCTCTTAAAATCCAGGAAAAGTCTGTGATACATTAGTGACATGAGCACCTAGAGCAGTTTATGAAATTTGAAGTACCTCCACAAATGAATTTTCAGAAACCTTCTGAGAGAGTAAGCAGAGGTTAAGGGAGGACGGCAATATGATGGATTGGAACAGAAATGCTGGCTAATAAACTCTTGGCTCTGATCCCCGTCTCCACGCAGGAAAACTACAGGGATTGCTGTCCTCTGCTTTCTTTGCTTTTTACTACCCTAAAGTGCCACATCGGGGACATTTAACTTTCATTAATGCGGCCCGCTGACAGCTGATCCAGCATCTCTCTCTGTCTTTCTGTTCCCATCTAGATGAGCACTGGAGGATGGCAGGTACACAGTGGGGAGCCCGTATTGCCACAGTGGTGAAGGCTGTACTCGTCCAAGCATTCCCAGCATGGCTGCTCTTGGGGCACAGAGCATGTGGCCTGCCCTGCTGCTTTAATGAGGTGATTAAAGCCAGACCAGGTGGAGTCACTGAAGAGACCAGAGCCATGTACCTGCGGTACTCTTACAACCCCTGCAGTGAGGAAAGCTCTGGGATGTCATAGTGCAATGCATTACCGTTTGGATTCAGTAGCACAACCATTATACTGTATACAGTACCACTCAAAACTTTCATCTCCAAACTTTTTTTCTAGTTTATTTGAGACTATAATCTGCAAGTGATGATGTTCCAGATATTAAATCTTATATGGTTTTGTGTGTCTCACAAGTGTCATGAGGTGTAGGAATGTAGGATGTATGATATGTGCTGTGAGCTAGTATTAGTGCTACAGAGCTAATTTCATAATAATGTTTATTGAGGTTGTTTATGGACTAAT
Organism: Crenuchus spilurus; assembly: GCA_036984385.1. Taxonomy (NCBI): domain Eukaryota; kingdom Metazoa; phylum Chordata; class Actinopteri; order Characiformes; family Crenuchidae; genus Crenuchus; species Crenuchus spilurus. The sequence goes on from BRDA01020258.1 coordinate 19,133, forward strand.
ATCTCCTATTCTAGTGATTAATAGTGTTTACTGAGGTTGTTTATAGACTAATATCTCCTATTCTAGTGATTAATAGCGTTTATTTAGGTTGTTTATAGACTAATATTTCCTATTCTAGTGATTAATCGTGTTTATTGAGGGTGTTTATGGACTAATTTCTCCTATTCTAGTGATTAATAGTGTTTATTTAGGTTGTTTATGGACTAATATCTCCTATTCTAGTGATTAATAGTGTTTATTGAGGTTGTTTGTGGATTATTATCTCCTATTCTAGTGATTAATAGTGTTTATTGAGGCTGTTTATGGACTAATATCTCCTCTTCTAGTGACTAATAGTGTTTATTGAGGTTGTTTATGGACTAATATCTCCTATTCTAGTGATTAATAGTGTTTATTAAGGTTGTTTATGGACTAATATCTCCTATTCTAGTGATTAATATATTAATTAATTAATATTTAATATTAATATCTCCTACTGTAGTATACCCACAATATTGCGGTATCTGAGGATGGCTTATGTAAAATATGTGCTAAACGTCTGGTGGAGAGTAAACAGTTGTACTGAAGTCAAATCAAATCAAAGTTTATTTGTCACATAGACAGTCATACAACTGGTATAACTGGAGGTTGTAGTGGGTATTCAAGAGGAGACAAAAGGACAATAAGAGCTATAATGTACAATAATATGGTGGCAATAAAGAAGAAGAGATAATATACAAATAAACACATGTAAATGGGTGTGTAAAAATACAAATATGGGTGGTAGAGTGAAGTGTGTGTGTGTTGCTATTGTCCAGAGTTCAGTGAAAAGTGTATGTGTATACATGAGTGTGTTCATTTAGTCCAGGGCTGCGTGGGTTTGTGCTATTGTCCAGAGTTCAGAGTTCGAATGGCCTGCGGGAAGAAGCTTTTTCTCATCCTCTCTGTGTTAGCCTTCAGGGTGTGAAAACATTTTCCTGACAGCAACAGAGGGAAGAGCTCATTGTTGGGATGACTTTTGTCTTTCAGTATCTTTTTGTCCTGGGTCCAGTGTTGCTTGTTGTAAAGGATCTGCAGGTCAGGGAGCTCAGTTCGGACGATGTGCTCAGCTGAACACAACACCCTCTGAAGAAACTGCCTGTCCTGCAGGGTGCTGTTCCCAAACCAGGCCGTAATGTTTGCTGAGAGGATGCTGAAACAGTCTGTCAACAACAACTAAAAACCCTTCTACCATAAAAGACTGAGTATCTGGAGCAGCACTTGTAGATTTTGTCATAGTCTCCAAACATCAAAACAAAGAATATGTGATGTGTGCCTTGTCATGGAATATTCTGAACTTTAGAGTGGTAGTGTACTAACCAAAATGTGCAGGTAGGATGAAAATTGTGGGTTTCTCTTTTTTTTAGTCTGAAAAGTCCCTGCTGCAGGTCTATTATGTATTCACTGATGCACTCAAAGTGTTCGAGCGCACACCTTAGGCCCCTTCATTTGACGCCTTCGTTCGTCCTCATTAGTGAGTGCTGGTGAAGGAGTTTCTGGGCTAATGAGCGTTTTGTCGTACATTATCCAGTGGTGAGCTGGAGAGAAATATGACTAAAGGAATTCTCAGAGGTTCTGTATATGTGTAGAAAAAGAAAAAATCCAAAAAGAAGTTCTACTAGATGATTAATGATAAGATATGGAAGAAGCAATATTAAATCTTGGACAGAATCCTTCGCTTTGAAGTATTTGCACATTGATTTTCACATTGCTAAGGCATTTTGCGCAGCTGTAAAGAATGATATGTAACAAATGGTTCACTTCACTTCTGTTGGCTTTTCTTCAGCACTGGGACTAAACGTCCTTGCTTTTATGCAGAAAACAAATGTAGAAATCCAGTTTCTCCTACAGTTGTATAAAATAAAGTCAGCTCAACTTAAAATGTTAAGGCACCTTCCTGCACTGAGTATTTGAGTTGATTTAACTTGTCAAAAGTTTGCCTAAATCATGATTTTTAGTTTTGCATTGGTAAACGTTAAAATTTATATTTTGTATCACATTTTCCGTTATCTGTGAGAGTTTCCTTCACATAACCCTGCTAGATGTCCCCCATCATGGGCTCCCAGTTATAAATCAAATCAAGTCAAATTTATTTATAAAGTGCTTTTTTACATCTAATGTCACAAAGCTGCTTTACAAGGTTACTAATAACAAAACACCAAATCCCCAGTGAGCAAGCCAACGGAGACAGTGACAAGGGAAAATTACCTCAGAGCTGGAGGAAGAAACCTTGGGAGGAACCGGACTCACATGGGGGACCCATCCTCCTCTGGTCAACTAATTATAAGTTCTTGATAAATCACATAATCCTATGATGCTGTTGTAGTGTTCAGGTACTGATATTGTGACAGTAGTGGGACAGGAATGAAGATGATAAAGGTAATAATAATAACAGCCAGTAAAATCCATATAAACTTGATTGTTGTCAGGTATAGACAGCTGTAGCATCACCAGGGCTCGAACTTATGATCTCCTGATCAGGCGACAAATGCTTAGACAGCTGCACTCCTAACTACCACAACAATAAACAAAGTGTTAAACAAAGTACATCAAA
>BRDA01020259.1:6058-25875 GCA_036984385.1 Crenuchus spilurus
AGAGAGAGAGAGAGAGAGAGAGAGAGAGAGAGAGAGAGAGAGAGAGAGAGAGAGAGAGAGAGAGAGAGAGAGACACAGAGACACAGAGAGACATAGACAGAAGAGAGAGAGAGAGAGAGAGAGAGAGAGAGGAGACAGAGAGAGAGAGAGAGAGAGAGAGAGAGAGAGAGAGAGAGAGAGAGAGAGAGAGAGAGAGAGAGAGAGAGAGACAGAGAGAGACAGAGAGACAGGGAGAGACAGAGAGAGACAGAGAGAGAGATAGAGAGACACAGAGACAGAGACAGAGAGACAGAGAGAGAGAGAGAGAGAGAGAGAGAGAGAGAGCGAGACAGAGACAGATACAGAGAGACACAGAGACAGAGAGAGAGAGAGAGAGAGAGAGAGAGAGAGAGACAGAGAGACAGAGAGACACAGAGACAGATACAGAGAAACAGAGAGACACAGAGACAAAGAGAGAGACAGAGAGAGAGAGAGAGAGAGAGACAGAGAAATATTAATAGTATAGTGATAAATCAGAGCTATTGTTGTTTGTAGACATTATTAAATGATGTATTATATGAGTGATATAAAGCACACAAATAAGCCATGTGATGTGTTAGGGATGCAGTCAGACCCACACTTTAATACATGTGTTTTTTTCTCATTTGTTAGCTCAGCTGTAACAGAGCTCTAGTGTGACTGTGAGAAAGAAAAAGTGAGAAGAAGGAGTGAGATTTTCATTTTGAATGAACTGATCACAGCAGTGCTGAGTGTGGCTTTATGTTCAAGAAGAATGTTAATGTGAACTGACCATTAATCCAGAGTGTTACAGCTCATGTGACTGAACACACTTTTATGTCACAGTATGAAATCTTAATCTGTGAATTAAAATGTCTAATGAGCTGCACAGTTCTTTTCTTTTAATTTAATGTTACAGTGAATAAATCTTCAGTTTTAAATAATTATTTAATAAAGGTGCTACAAAATACTACATATTATATATACCACCACACAAATAATACATACTATAATGGTATGTTAATGGTCATTATATAGAATATGATATATTATTACAGGTTCTGGTCATACAGTTAGAATTTCATGAAAAAGTTGATTTATGTCAGTAATTCCATTCAAAAAGTGAAAATGTATATTATAATCATTCATTACACACAGACGGATATATTGCAAATGTTTATTTCTTTTAATTTTGATGATTATAACTACACCACATAACACAAAAAATTAGAATATTACTTAAGACCAATACAATATATATATATATATATATATATTTAGAAATGTTGACCACCTGAAAAATATGACCAACATTTCTAAATATCCTTTTTTTTTGTACTGGTCTTAAGTAATTTTAAAATTTGCTGAGATACTGAATTTGGGGTTTTCATTAGTTGTAATTAACAAAATGAAAAGAAATAAACATTTGAAATATATCAGTCTTTGCGTAATGAATTAAAATAATAAGTTTCACTTTTTGAATGGAATTACTGACATAAATCAACTTTTCATGATATTCTAATTTTATAACCAGCATCTGTATATGTATTTAAAAAAATACTATATTTACTATACCAAAACCTTTACTCAGGTCACTTTGTATATTTAATTTTTACACAAAAAAAGTAAAATTCAGTAAACATCGGGTAACTGACCATTAATATGTGCATATAATTGATTTATATTTACTTAAGTTTCAGTAAAACTTGTAGACAAAGAGAGAAAAGGGATATTTGTATATATATATATATATCAAATTAAAGTTATACATGAAAAACTGTAATTAGACACAGAGAAATATATACAGATCAAATTATTATTACATTCAAGTATGTTTGCAGTATTTACATCAGCTCTGCTGTTATTTATTTATTATTAATATCTGAATGGTACAGTAACTGTATGTTATTCACCTTCAGGCACATGTTGTCAGACAGGGAGGGGAACAAGTGATGTTCTACATGGCAGTTGATGAGCGAGTGTCCAAAGGTCCAGTCCAGCAGGGGGTTCCTTGGCAGGTTCAGGACGCCGTGACTCATCTGGTAGATACGCTTTGGTCTCCGAGTGGGAGAAAACATCGCCAACCCAATGTGCTGCAGACGGGAAACACCAGTGAGTCTCTGTATACTTACTTGTCTGTTCTTCAATGATAAGGACCCCCCTCCCCCCCAGAGAGCAGGTGGATCGTTCGCAGTGACACTGATGTGGTGGTGGTGTGTTAGTGTGTGTCACTACTGGAGTGAAAATACAGCCAACAGCATCAGGACTAGAGGACCAAAACAAACTGTGCTGAGCTGCTGTCTCTGACTTTACAAGGTGGACCAACAAGGTAGGTGTTTTAATAAATATGAGCTCAGTGAGCCGAAATAAGCTGTGACCCCACTGGGAGTCCATACAGGGATTGAGACCCCACAGAATATAAATAAACGCAGACAGAAGTAGAGAAAGGGAAGGGCCGAGGCTTCCTACATACCACACAGCTTCAAAAGAGACCTCATACTGACACAAATACACAAATACTTCACTGTATCAGCACAAAGTGACACAAATACCGCACGGGATCAGCGCAAAGTACAATAAGTCTCAGGCTGGGAAAATCATGCATGGATTGTTCTTTTCTAAATGAACTCTGTGAACCAAAGCCAAGGTTAACCTTCTAACCCTGACTACTGAGAGAACAAAGCTGCTTTAAGAGCAAAGAGAGGGTGAGAGAAGGGATGGAGACTCTAAAACTTGTGACTTGATCTCTCCAGACACAAATCGGTTCTTTCATACACAATATGGACAAACGTATAGGGACAAGTGCTCATTCATTAGATATTAAAAACAGTTTATCTGCTTTTTTTGGAGTCTCTGCATTCCAGGCAAGACTTTGCATTCAGCCATCAGGATGTTGCATGTTCACAACCACCACCTCATCCTGGCATTAGTGCCAAGGTTGATGTTTAGTCATATTCTAATGGGATCACTTCTCTACAGGGCCTAGATAAGCTGTGTGTGTACATCTGTGTAAGCTGAATGCATTCATTAGAAGGGTTGTCCACAAACTTTTGGACATGTTGTGTATTTCAGATTTGTAAGACGTTCATTTGCTTTAGAGTAGCTTGAATTCATTAACTCTGGAAAACAAACATCATCGCATCAGTTCTCATCAATATCACTAGTACCATGTGTGTGTGTGTGTGTGTGTCTGTGTGTGTGTGTGTGTGTGTGTGTGTGTGTGTGTGTGTGTGTTACTCACCTGGAAGATATTGACATGGATGTATGGCAGAGAGAACATGGCTCTGCTCAGTAGCATCACCAGCAGAGCTGTACCGCAGTCCAGTCCAGATACACACCGCAACAGTGCAAACTGTGAATACACACCTAAACATACACACACTACTGTACGAACTACTGCCCACAGAGGCTGCCCCTTCAGCTGGCCTAAAACACACACACACACACACACACCATATCACACATTACAGCATAGTCAATCAATGCCAACTGACCTCCATTAACATTTGTTATATTTAACCAGTCTAATGTATCACTGGAGATTCATTCAGAGTGTGAGATTTTAACACGTAATTAAACTTCGTTAAATGTTTAGTGTATCAGTTATCCAGTACAGTCATACATCAAAACATTAGAATATGGTCAAAAAGTTCATTTGTGTTCATGTTTTAATTCAAAAACATATATTTTATATATTTTTTATGCATAAAGTCTCTGTTCTTTTAATGTTGAGCAGTATGACTTACAGCTCAAATGATGGTAAAATGTGATTGTGAGTTTGAGTAAAAGACTACTCATAAGTTCAGTGTGCAGTTTCTGCAGTCTGTGATGGTTTGAGGTACTGGTGTTGGTGTGTTTTATCAAGTCCAAAGTCAACACAGCCCAAATATTAGAGCATTTCATGCTTCCATCTGCTGACAAGCTTCATGGAGATGTCCAGCAGCTGCCCACAGTGAAGCACTACAACTGACAATCATATTACTGTCACTGATTGGAGCTGTAATTCACATTGATCAACATTAAAACTAAAAACACTTTAAATATTGACTTTATGTGGAATAATATGTTTAAAATTTATGTGTAATTTTTGGAGATGCACTAGTATGTTACATGGGGACTTATGGGTTAAGGATGCAGATAGAAAATCTACTATATTCATGAAAAAAATGACATTTTTGGTATATTAATGGATAAAAGATTTATAAATAAACTTCAGCCTGTTAAGGTGTGGATACAGGCTTTAAATAAATGCCAGAGTGCAGTGAATCTATTGTAAGGTCTTACCCATAGCCACCATTGGGGTGATGATGGGCACAGCCAGTGGGGCGATGAATAGATACACACTGCGGGGCAGAAAAGGAATTTTCCACGTGCTGGAGTCTCCCAGACCGATTACATTAGTGTGAGCATGGTGCATCTTCACATGAGCCTTTATACCTGCCCTAGCTGTGAACGAGCCACACACCTGAAAGCACACATTCACATCCACTGTGATATATTACACATCATTACTTTTATTTTGAAATGTTTGGGTTTTATTATTTATTAACTAGAAATTAAAATCCCTGTAAAATTCACATATACATATAATATCTATTTTATATAATATAATCATAAAACATATTTTAATATAAACACATATGAATATTATATTAATATGTTATGTTAAAAATCATTGCAGTCTTTATAATTATAAGTAAATAATAAAATTAAGTAAAAAAATTTTTTGTAAAACCTGCAACCCCAAATCAGAAAGTTGTGATAGTATGAGAAATCCAGTGTTTAACATTTACTTTGACTTTTATTTGATTTCAGACAGTGGGAATTCAAGATTTCATATTTTGTCTTCTCAACTTCATTTTATTTGTTAATAAACATCAATTCCTGCATTTCGGACATTAAACACATGTTGCCACAGGAAAATTTAGAGTTAGCAATTAGGTAAAAAAATAATAATATTGATTGAATTTAAAACAGCTGATGTCAACATGATTTGGTACAAAAGCACCATCCAGAGTCTTTGAGGAGCAAAGATGAGCAGAGGATCTCCAGTTTGTCAACTAATGTGTGAAAAAATAAAACATATTCCTCAAAGAAAGACTGAAGTGTTTTACATATATCATCTACAGTCATAATGTCATTAAACTATTCAGGAATCTGGAGGAATTTCAGTGTGTAAAGGGCACAAGTCCAAACTGAACACCTGTGATCTCGTCCCTCAGACAGCATCATAAACCAACATTCATCACTATCTGATAACCACATGAGCACCGTTCCAACTTTTTCTGGAATGTGTTTTAGGTCTGAAATGCAGGAATGGATGTTTATTAACAAATGAAAAGTAGCTGATCAGACAAAAGAGGTTTGAGCTCATATGGTCTGTAATCAAATAAAAGTGAAAGTTAAAGTAAGAAACGCTGCATTTTTATTTGCATTTTCTCTATTTGTCCCAATTCCTATTTGGGGTTATATTTCTATAGCTTTTTTAAAACAACCACAGTTATACAGTTTTACACAGCCAAAAAAAACCCCATTTAAAATAAGTGCCAACAACATACAGTAAAAGAGCAGCATTAAAACACCATTAACACTCAGCTCATATCAAAAGCCAACCTGTACAAGTTTCTACATAGCAGAGTGTAAAACCATCATCATGGACATATGACATGATTATATTAGATTATATTAGATTAGATTCAACTTTGTCATTGTGCAGAGTACAGGTACAGAGCCAATGAAATCTGTTAGCATCTATTCAGAAGTGTAATGTGCAGTGATATTTACATAAAGTGCAGTAAGTAATCATTGAGATGGTACAGTGAGTTGTAGAGATTGAATATGTCTATTGCAAATAAATAATATATATGCATTATTAAGAGAGTACATATGTGAGGTAGCAGATATAAAGTATGTGAACAATGTAGAGTTGCAAAAGTGCAATTAAAATGGCAGTGCAGTGATATAGATCAAGTCAAAGTGGCATTGCAGAGTTCAGGAGGAAGAAGCTCTTCCTGAGCCTGCTAGTGCGTAAGCGGGGGTTCCTGTAATGTCTCCCAGATGGGAGATGGGTGAAAAGTCCATGGTTTGGATGAGAAATGTCCTTGATGATGTTTCTCTTACCTTACCTTGCCCAGGCAGCATTTGTGATAAATTTTCTGAATGGTGGGTAACTGGGTGCCTGTGATGCATTGGGCTGTTTTCACCACCCATTCAAGTGATTTGCGGTCGGCTGTGGAGCAGTTGCTGTACCACACAGAGATGCAGTTGGTTAGTATACTCTCAGTGGTACAGCAGTAGAAGTTCACCAGGTCTTAGGACAAAGGTGAGTTTTTTTAAGGTTCCATAGGAAGTAAAGGCCTTTTTGGCCAGGATGGAGGAGTTCACAGACCAGGTGAGATCACTGGAGATGTGGGTACCAATGAACTTGAAGCTATTTACCAGCTCTACTGCAGCTGAACTGATGTAGATGGGGGAGTGAGCCTGGCTTTTAGTCCTCCTGAAGTCCATGATGATCTCCTTGGTTTTCTGAGAGTTAAGTGCCAGGTTGTTGTCATGGCACCATGTAGCCAGATGCTGCACCTCATCTCTGTAGGCCAACTCATCATTGTCACTGATCAGGCTGGTCACCGTGGTGATGTGACTGATGTCCATAAGTTATCTCCACTGATGGTACTAAGGTACCAGATGAAGCATGGTGGAGGCAGCTCAGAATCCAATATCTTTGTGGGGTGTCCTAGAGCTGCTGTAGTAAAGGTGTACTGTATTATGGACTTCTTGTACATTAAGTGTCTCCCAGTGGTGTCCCATAAGACAAAGATGATAGAGACTGAGAGATGGACTTTGTGTTTCTTACCTCGATGAAGAAGACAGCCCAGAAGTGACCCCAGGCTGCAGATTCACTCAGAGCTCCATGACTGGCCAGATGTGTTCCCTTCACTGTTATTACAGCATGAGCCACGCCCATCAGCACCAACCCCAACACAAAACACAACACCTGAGAGGAACCCAGTAGCAAGAATGCTGAGGGAGAGAGAGAGAGAGAGAGACAGAGAGAGAGAGAGAGAGAGAGAGAGAGAGAGAGAGAAAACAAAGAGATTAAAAAATAAACACACAGAGAGATACAGGGAGAGATAGAGAGATATACAAAGAGAGATTTGGAGATATACAAAGATTTTTAGAGCGATACAGAGAGAAAGAAAGAAATACACAGAGAGATGCAATGAGATTCAGAGAGGTATAGAGAGATGTAAATAGAGGTACAGAAAGATATATAGAGAGATATAAATAGATATAGAAAGATATGCAGAGAGATATAAAGAGAGATAAAGAGAGAGATACAGAGAGACTGAGAGAGAGATACACAGAGATATAGAGATACAGAGAGATACATAGAGAGATTGATAAATAAATAGAAATACAGAAAGAGATACAGAGAGAGATTAAAAATTCCAGTCATTTTTGTAAAAATGTGATTAGTTTTGCACTGAACCTGGCAATCTAACACAGCTTGACCTCACTGTGGCTTTATTATTGGATTTAGTGACTCAGTGGGTTCAAATGAGTAGAAAACTGGATCTGCCCAATGGGATTTGGTGGTGGATGGGTGGGGGGTACAGTAGTTCATTCAGTCACCATGACAATCAGAGAAACCAGAGCTGCACAAGAGTTTGGACATTGATACTGGTCAAAGACCTCAGGTGTCAAAGAGACAGGCTGCACAGCCAAGACATGTTTGTTTTGGCTAATGTAGCTAACAAGAAATGAAATCCTGAACCTCACCAATTAGCGTCATGCAACTTCATGCCTACATCATCACACGCTTGCCTTGAATTGTGTTGAGGAGACATGATACCTTTTAACATAGTTCCTTGGGGATCTTAATAAAATATCAGAAATGATTAATCACTTCCTTGTCAGGGCTCTTAACACCTCAGTTATGAACAACCTGTTATGAATGAATGAATATTACATTTATGTAGGGCCTTTTTAATACCAAAGGGCACTATACAATCAACACACTTAACTATAGCGTGTTAAGCACCAAGCCGGTGGCACAGTGTTAGAAGCAGAGGTGTCAAGTAACGAAGTACAAATACTTCGTTACTATACTTAAGTAGAAATTTTGGTTAATTATACTTTACTGAGTAATTATTTTCGGACGACTTTTTACTTCTACTTACTTACATTTTCCTGTAATTATCAGTACTTTCTACTCCTTACATTTTAAAAACAGCTTCGTTATTTCTACATATTGTCGGAGTTTGAGTGAGAACACTGAGGAAGAGTTTTTCTTCCGCTACTGAATCACTGAACCAAAAGCCAAAGAGGAATGGTGGGGAGAAAATGTGCGGTGAGCGACAGCAGGGTTGCCAGGTCCCCAAAAATCTCCATCCCGATGTCTCACATAAAGCACTCTATACAATGTATAATTAATATAACAATATGATTGCTGGCGGCACGGTGGCTTAGTGGTTAGCACGTTCGCCTCTCAGCGCTGAGATCTTGGGTTCGAGTCCACATCTGAGTTTCCATGTTCTCCCCGTGTCTGCGTGGGTTTCCTCTGGGGTCTCCGGTTTCCTCCCACAGTCCAAAAACATGGAGGTCAGGTGAATTGGCTACTCTAAAAATGTCCATGTGTGTGTATGTATGTGTGTGCGTGTGTGTTCACCCAGCGATGGACTGGCGCCCTGTCCTGGGCTTAGTTGAATAGTGTAATGCCCTGCCCTGTGAGGGTGTAGGGGACTAACCGTGACCCTGATAAGGATTAAGTGGGTGTGATAATGAATGAATGAATGAATGAATGAATATGATTGCTTTTCTTTGCATTTAAAACATCCCCTTTTCTCTACTATAGCTCTATTTTAACTCCTTGTGGTTTTAACACCACAGTTATATGCTCAAAATTTCTGTGTTACTATAAGTGTTTTTTTTTACAGCTTGACTGTGGTGTACACAAGGAGTTAAATGGCAGCGAACAACTGAATGTGAAGAGCTTTGGGGTAGACTTACTAGCATTAGATGACTTATTGGAATGGAATATGAACATAAATTTAAAGTAGAGAAAAGGGGATATTTTAAATGCAAAGAAAAGCAATAACGGAGGTATGTTCTTACATTCTATTTATTACTAATAATAAAAATAATAATGCTAACAATAATATCTGTGATTGGACGCTCTAGAATTTAGGTTGGTGTCAGGTTGTATAGAGAGGGCGCTTTATGTCAGACATCGGGATGAAAATTTTTGTGGACCTGGCAACCCTACTGCTGCTTAATGCAGATCTGCTCCCCACCGTCTATGTAAGTCCACCCTTTAGTATGTAATCCTGCAAAGTGTGAAAAACACAAATGATTTATTTTTTAACAAACAATTAAAAATAAATGATAAAAAAACTATAAAGGGCAAAAGTTTTCATTCTTCACCAAAATCAACTCAGATTCATAGCAATTCCTAAAACTTTATCTGGAAATGACGTGCTTATGCGCATGCACGGTACAAATGGGGCAGGGTGAACAGATCAGGTAGTGACAGCCCCTACATTATTTCATTTGGGTTTGTCATCATTCAAAAAAACATCCTATACAGATAAATTAGCCATCCAGAAAAAGTGAATGTGACTGTGGTTGGATGATAAGTATAAACATATACCATTCTGATACCCTATTGGTAAGCGATCCATCGCACCTGCACGTCACGTGTCTCGTCACTCTCCAGTAAGCTCAGTACTACACATATATGGTCGCTAATATTTTTGAAATGACTCAAATGTTTTCATTTTCAAGGGGCACATATGCAGCTGAGTCAGGTAGCCAGTACATCCCAAAAAAATGTCAACATTACCATTTTAATATAACATTACATTTACATTTACATTTACAGCATTTAGCAGACGCTCTTATCCAGAGCTACGTAAAACAGTGCTTTGTTCCCATAAGATAATTTATCTCTGCTAATAAAGACAGGTTAGGGTCCAAGCAACTCTTCAGTTCGGACATTGTTAGATCAGTCACTACTAATACTTTAGAAGGAAGGAAGGAAGGATACACAGTTATCCACAATATGAGCATAACAATGCATTACAACAAGAGATTTAAACTAGTGCTGACTTAAGTGCTCCATAAAGAGATGGGTCTTCAGTCTGCGTTTGAAGACAGTGAGGGACTCTGCTGTCCGAATAGCCAGAGGGAGTTCATTCTACCACTAGAAGTGGTATAACTAACATTATAGTCATTACGGCTTTTAGAAAAAAAAATATTTTGGGGGTGGGGCGTGAGGTAGTGCACTATATGCCCCTGTGGCACAGCCTAAGTTTTGGCATTTGTTTTCCTTACATTACTTTTACTTTTACACTTTAAGTAGTTTTGAAACCAGTACTTTTGTACATTTACTCGAGTAAAAAGCTTAAGTTGATACTTCAGCTTCTATAAAAGTCTTTTTAAACCCTAGTATCTATACTTCTACCTGAGTAATGAATGTCAATACTTTTGACACCTTTGGTTAGAAGTGCCTACAGCAGAACAGTGTCCACTGCCTTCTTGGTTCACCTTGTAGATGTAAAGTCAGAGACAGTAGCTCAGCACAGTTTGTGTTGGTCCTCTAGTCCTGACACTGTTGGCTGGTTGGTGCACTATTTTCACTCCAGTAGTGATACTGAGGTGTTTAAAAACATCAGCTCTGACACACACTAACACACCACCACCACATCAGTCTCACGTGCTCCATGGGTGTCCTGACCATTGAAAAACAACAAAATATACAGAGAAAGAAAAGAACTACAGTCTGTAATTGTAGATGTACAAAGTGCACCTGTAAGCTCATCTGGGTCATATCACCACCACTCTGAAAAAGTCTCTCCAGAATGGAACATTTAATCCTCTGACAAGTTATCCATTTCATCCTATAAAGCTAAATGTATCATATATAAGACCTCTTCATCATCAGTGTGATCAGTAAAGGCTTACATAATTTACATTACTATTTAAATTTGTATGTATATATGTTTTAAAGAATGAAATGTAATTAAGTGAATAAGGGGTTAAAAAAGTTTGCATTCTGTATATTTGTTTTAAATTTTAATATGCTGTGAGCTGCAGATTCTGGATGTATCAAATATGATACAAAGCAAAACTCATATATATTGTGTTATTTATTTATTTTTCTTAAATATTCAGATGATCAAATAAACACGCATTTTAAAGAACTGGAGTTTTCAACCATCATTTAATGGTTAAAGCTTTAGAAAAAGAACACTAGGGGGCAGTGGGCACTCACCTACACATGCCACCTGCTGCAGTGCCCGGGGAGCAGTTGGTGGTAGGTGTCTTGCTCAAGGACAGTTCATCTGTGGATTATTCATTAATAATCTAACTGGCAACCTTTCAGTCCCATGCCCACTTATCTAACCTGTAGACTACAGTTGTGCCCCATGGTCAATTATGCAGGAACTTAACAAAATTGGTGGCCTTAACCTTTCCATAAAGACCAGAGAGGCACAGCATGTATGTGTGTGTTACCTGCAGGGAGGCTAATGAAGGCTGTGGCCAGAATACTGCAGTCTAATCCTCTCCTCTCCCACCAGCTGCTCTCCTTCACTGTCTTCTGGACCAGCCGGGTCAGTTCCATCATCAGCGTCTCTCTGTCCTCTTCTCCTCTCTGTGCCGGCCCCTCTGTCTCTCGCTCCATCCCTCTCCTGTCCTCCAGGACCTTCTGCGGTCAACACGTCCTTCACAGACACAACAATGTACAAACACACGTCCTTCAGGCACTCAGTCTGCTCTGATGGATAGACATGTTTCAGACTGAGGCACAGTGGGAGTAGATCTCTCTCTCTCTCTCTCTCTCTCTCTCTCTCTTTCTCACTCTCTTTCAGTGTCTCTCTCTCCTCCCTCTTTCTCTTTCATAGCCTGTCACTAACCCCCTCCCTTCCTCTTGCTTTCTGGTTCCCACAGCTACGTGCTCAGCAGAACAGTTTACAATGCAGCGAGAGCAACACACACACACACACACACACACACACACACACACAGCAGCTGCAGCTAGAGCCTAGGTTCTATTTTCCTGTCCTCATGAATTTTGCATGCTCTATCCCTTCGTCTCTCCCTCTCGCTCTCTTCTCTTTCACTGACCTGGCAGGTCATTTGGAAAGGGCAGGAGTGTGAGAGGAAAGAGAAGGAGGTAAAGATGGAGGGAGCATGTTGCCTACACATTCAGAACATCCACAGACAGCTATACAGAGGCTTTTTGACTGGAGGTAGTTTTTATGTAGCAGTAATTCAAAGCTATAGTTCTTCCCATAGGAATGAATGGCACAAAGTTATTCTGAAACAGCTTTGGTACTATACATATTTAATTCCAGTACAGTCACCGCAGTGTGCCACCAAAAGTTTGCACATCAACACTATACATTGGTCAAACAATCCTACCAATGACCTGGGATTCCAAAGTGATTCACTTGCAGTTTCATAGGAATCAAAGAGCAAGACCCCAGCAACAACCTGGGATAACATGACAACCATGCAGCAACACCCCAGCAACAACCTAGGATAACATGGCAACTACGCAGCAACAGCCCAGCAACCACCTGGGATAACATGACAACCATGCAGCAACACCCCAGCAACAACCTAGGATAAGTGTAAGATTGTGAATGATTTTAGAATAAAGGGGTCAGATTTGTAATGTATTTATTTATTAATTAGACAAACAATATCTGATGCAATGAAAAATATATAATTACTCAGAAAGAAGAAAAATCATATATATATATATGGAAAATGATTAAAATAAAAAAAGCAGAAGAGTATCTTGTGCTACAGATCTTGTGGGTCAAAGTAAGATCCTTCACCTTTCAAGCCTTTAAATCAAAATAACAAAACTGTGTGTTTATTGGAACATGTGTTGTGCAATCTGTCAAACATCCAACATTCAAGACTTTTACACAGAATGTGTCAGTTTGGAGCACTGATCACACACACAATATTTATCTAAGCTCATGACTAGACTATACAGAAATAAATCTCTCTTAAACCTTAAACCTTTAAACCTTAATGACTTTAAACCTTAATGACTTAAACCTGTAATGTTTTTGGTAGAGCAGATTAGAGTCACTATATCTTACAGAAGATGGAGTTAAACGTAACTTAACCTGATTGTGCCATCTCTACCAGTCAGTAAAATATGTTAGGCTAAAAACATCCACTAGACGTCACTAGAAATGCTTGTGTGTGAGAATGTAAACCAGCTACATTAAATAAACTGGATCAAATGGTCAGAAAGTATTGGTCACTTTGTACCACAACCAGTTTAAATCTGTTTAAAAAATCACAGTAACTACCCAGTAAAACCCAGCATGGTTTTATTTATTTATTTGATCATTTATTTGTTTGTTTGTTTGCGTCCTGGTTTTAACAATGAAGTGCAGTCAAAACCAGTTGGCAGACATTAATAAATAATTAAATAAGTAAATAAATATATAAACAAATAAACCATTATTTATTACCCTGCCCCCCCAAAAAAAATCAATTGGTTCTTTCTTGGTGAGGACATTAAAGGGTTAATATTAAAAATAGCTCAGAAATGCTGATTAATGCTCAATATTAAACCATTGTTTAGATACCAGAGCAACACCCTGGCATCCATCAAACAACAACTTGGAACCACCTGCAGCACCTAGTACCAGTCTCCTAACACTGTATCAGCTGTGAAATAACACTTTAGTGTTATGGTAACATCTGAAAGGTTTTGATTAGATTAGATTCAACTTTTGTGTGAACACACTAGGCTGTGAGAACATGTGCCCGAAGTGGTGTGCAGCCCCAGTGCCCGAGGAACAGTTAGGGGTTAGGTGCCTTGCTCAAGGGCGCTTCAGTCACAACCTGCATGGGGATCGAACTGGTGACATTCTGGTCACAAGCACAGATCCCTAACCACCAGGTCACGGCTGCCCCCATGATTTAAGGATGGACATTTGCATAATGTGGAATAAATGAATGAATAATCAAGTGAATACACGAAAAGTGGATTTTAATTTGCTACACATTTACCAAATTGACTGTTTTATTTAATGCTGCTTTGTGTTGATTGAAAGTCTGTAATTCTAATAAATAACCACTTGAGGGAGCCATAATCAAACATTCCGACAACAACAGACCCAGGCGGGCGCGCGCGCACACACACACACACACACACACACACACACACACACTAATGCAAGTCAAAATATAACACAACATAATATATTTCACAATTTTCTATTTTAATAATTAAACTGCAAACTAATTAAAATGTTCCTTCATCACACAAAATTGCTTCCAAATAAAAGAAGAGAAATTGAAATTATTGTTTTTATCTTCTTTTTGTATTGCTAATGATATTCTTTCAGATTATTTATTTGTAAAAATAAAAACAACATTTTTTGTTATTATTATTACTGTATAATGATTGAGTTGAGTTGGTGGATAAGGTGGTGGTGATCATTCACCAGCTCTTGTGGCTGACTACAATCAAATCCTTACAACAATGCTCCAAAATCTAGTAGAAAGTCTTAACTAGAATGTAGAAACTCAAACAAAAGCAAATGAAACTGTTTTTTACTTGATAATGAATGAAAATAGTGTAATAATTGAAAATGTGGTATAATATTGTTATAAAGTATTCTGAACAGCCACTTTTGATTTCTCAAAGCAACATTTATTTGAATTGTATTAAAAACAGTCAGTAAGTACAAGAAATATACAGCATGAAAAATATACAATATGACTTCATACAAATACTGTTAATAAAAAAACGTACAATATATATATATATTCATATTTATAATCATAAGGAGCATTCACACCATATTATACACATCATGTAATGATAAAACAACCAGAACCATAAAATAATGCTAATGCTTTGGTCTATTCACAGTGACTACTCTATTATTTTACACTGTTCATTATTATAAACAATATATATTATGTATATCTACAGCTCCTCCGTATACACAACTAAAGTATTTTAATGCAGAAATGACTTTCTTTTCTTTAAGAGATGCTGCATTTTGACTTGATGATCTTTGTATCACAGTACATAATGGCCTGTTCTGGATGCTACAGTGCACTTTCTACCTCGTCTTCCGTGGGCCACTTTTCCTAGAACTTTGGTTCTCCAAAGAGTTTGTTTGTATACAAATGTATGTAAATCACTTTGTGTTTCTTGAGTTTGTCACCTATAGAATCTTATGCAAACGTCTGACTTTGCTTCAAATGAAATTAAACATTTCTACACATTTTCTATCTAATTAGTGAATTTTAACATATTGTGAAATATGTGAGATATTAAATGTGCCACAGGCCACAGTTTGCCTTCCCTAATATACAAGAGTGAGTCAAATGATCCACACTTTAGTCATTAAAATGTCTGATGTCTTAACACTGTACTCAGTCTCTGTCTACATAATAACTGATTTGCAGGTTTGAATGGGTTACATCAGTTAATTTATGACTGCACGCAACAAAAATGTGTTTATGATGTGCTTATGATTTGCATAAAAGAAGAGCAGCATGCCGTGATTGGTTGGTTGTGGTCTGAGAGTGTGTCTGGAAACTATGTGCACAGGAGAGGAGGAAGTGTTTGGTGGGGAATAAGTGTGTATGAATGGAAGTTTAATAAAGTTTAATAAAGGTTGCACAAGCATCAGCCATGAAGAAGACTAATAACATTGAGCATCATCTCATTCTGTTGGAAATAATTAGCAAATAGCCTTGGCTCTGCATCTGCAATAATCTATGACAGAATTTTGGACATCTGCCAACTAAATTTGGATACTTCATCCAAAAGTGTTGTGTTGTTGCATGATAATACACATCTGTTCAGACCGTTCACTCATAGTTTTAAGGTGTTAAAGCTCCTCCTCTATAGTCCTGATCACCTGTTTAGTTCCGAAAGAAGCCACAAGAGGACGGAGACTCGTGTCTGATGAAGAGGTGAAGACAGCAGTGCATTTAGGACTCACAGTTCGGCCAAAAACACATTTTAATGTCCTTCTTGATGGATGATCAAGAAGGACATTCACACAAGCTCATCACACGTCAAGGGCACTTAAATGACTCTTGAGTTGTTAGAGTCAGACATACAGTGGTGCTTGAAAGTTTGTGAACCTTTTAAAATGTTCTACATTTCTGCATAAATATGACCTAAAACATCATCAGATGTTCACACAAGTCCTAAAAGTAGATAAAGAGAACCCAGTTAAACAAAATGAGACAAAAAAAATTAAACTTGGCCATTTATTTATTGAGGAAAATGATCCAATGAGAGGCAAAAGTATGGGGACCTTTACTTTCAGTATTTGGTGTGACCCCCCTTTGCAGCAGTAACTGCAACTAAACATTTTTCGATAACTGTTCTCTAACCATTCTGTGGTAGAACGACTTAGGGTTGTCTTGCTGCATGAAACACCTTCTCTTGATATTCAGCAAAACAGGCCCAAACCATGATACTACCACCATCATGTTTCACAGACGGGATAAAGTTCATTTCCTTTCTCCAAATATAACACGCTTCATTTAAACAAAACAGTTCTATTATGGTCTCATCTTTCCACCAAACATTCTTCCAATAGCCCATTTGATCTTTAACAAAACAAGCAGCAACATTCTTTTTGGAGAGCAGTGGCTTTCTCCTTGCAACCCTGCCATGCACACCATTGTTGTTCAGTGTTCTCCTGATGGTGAACTCCTGAACCTTAACATTAGTCAATGTGAGAGAGGCCTTCAGTTGCTTAGAAGTTACTCTGGGGTCTTTTGTGACCTCGCTGACTATTACACACTTTGGTCAACCAACAAAGATCACTGCAAGAGCACTTTTGGGGAGGGTAACAATGGTCTTGAATTTCCTCCATTTGTACACAATCTGTCTGACTGTGAATTGGTGGAGTCCAAACTCTTTCGAGATGCTTTTGTAACCTTTTCCAGCCAGATGAGAATCAACAACTCTTTTCTGAGCTCCTCAGAAATCTCCTTTGTTTGTGTCATGATACACTTCCACAAACATGTGTTGTGAAATGCAGACTTTGATAGATCCATGATCTTTAAATAAAACAGGGTGCCCACTCAAACCTGATTGTCATCTCACTGATTGAAAAAACCCGACTCTAATTTCACCTTCAAATTAACTGCTCATCCTAGAGGTTTTGCCACTCACAAGTGTGTCATATTGTATTATTTTCCTCAATAAATAAATTACAAGTATAATTTTTTGTCTTATGTGTTTAACTGGGTTCTCTTTATCTACTTTTAAAATCTGATGATGTTTTAGGTCATATTTATGCAGAAATATAGAAAATTCTAAAAGGCTCACAAACTTTCAATCACCACTGTTGCATTTCCACACTGTCTCCTGAGAGATTCCCAAAAGTCAATGTTTTATCACAGTCCACTTATCTGGGCCATTAAATGCAACTACAGACAGGTGTACAGTGACACTGTATAACCAATATGCTTCTGAAAGCACACAGACATTATAAATGTAAATAAAGCTTTAATAATGCACTATATATCACGTACAGAGAGCACCTGTTGGCTTGACTTAGCTTACACTACATTGTCACACTCAAAGTGACATTTATTTAAGGATATTAAATACGTGTTACATTAACCACCGTGCAGGGTCATAAACACTGTCTGTCAAAAGTTATGGGAGCACCGACACAACTAAAAAATGTGCATATTTACAGATAATTTCAAAAAGTTTCACTGAGACAGATGTACACACAGTTTTTCTAGTCCCTGTAGAGAAGCACTGCCAATACAGTAGGCCTAAACATGAACCTGTTGGCACCATGTCTAATGCCAGGTGTGGGTTAGAGGGGTATTAAGACCCCCAGTATTGTAGAACTGTGTTCTCTGCTCCATCCAGTACTTTTGGGATGAGAATGGAGTTAGGGATGAGGTGGCAGTAGTGATCATCCAACATCTTGACATCACTAAAACCTGTATGGATGAATGCAATCAAATCCTCACATCAATTCTCCAAAATCTAGTAGACATTCTTCACTGGAAACTGAGTTCAGAAGAATGAACAGGTGTCACAACACTTTTCTGTTGTGGAAATCTGTTATGGTAGAGGAAATCTAGTGGCAATTCCAGCCTGCAAATAAAACCAAAGGCCTCCCATTGACCCAAGTTCATCTCACAGTAAACACAAATGGAACATATTTTAAATTTTATTCACTTTGCGTCCCTGGTTAGGATTTTAAGTTTACAGATCAGGTAAAGCAGCTAAAAAAAGCACTATTTAGATGTATAGATAAGTCAGAACATTTAACAATGACTTAATCGGAAGTTTCAATAACCAAATTAGCAGCTCTCTAATGTTAGACACTCTCGCATGCCTGACCTCTAATTCTCCACCAGAGGTCACTGTAGAGTCTTGTCTTATATTTAAGACCACAACAAGGACTACTTTAGCATCTTAGAACAAGAAGTCTGCACATGCTACCTTCAAAGTCATAAATATCACATATACGAGATGAATGCATGAATGACACCACAATGTGTCCAAAAGTTTGTGGACACCCCTTCTAAAGAATGCATTAAGCTATATTGCTGTACAAATGCACACAGCTCTTTAAACAAAGACTACAATCGTTCTAGATGTGCTCTTCTCTGTGGTTCTTTAGCTGGACAGTAAGCAGGACAGGAAGAATATTGAAGATGGTGGACAGATAAATGGATGGACACAATCAGAGGATGAGACTTTAACAAGCCTGAAGACTGGAAACATTATCCAGATGGTCACCTGGAGTTAGAATCAACTTGAGGGGACTTAATTAATTTATTGGTAATGACACCTGAGGTGAGAAGCATTTGAGAAGATGAGGTGTCCCCACATTTTCGACAGACAGTGTGTTCACTGTGAGAGTAAAATGCTATGCGAAAGGGCAACGTGAGTCAAGTCTGGACTAAATCTCAGTTGCGACGACATCATCGAAGGTGATCTCGTTACCGCTGCTCTCGTCATCCTGCTCTCGCTTCTCCAGTTCAAGGCTGAGGTCACGCAAAGCCGTCTCCAGCTCACGGTTGCGCCGGTACATCTGCACGTAGTTCTGCTGCAGCTGCTTCTGATATCGGATCACTTTGTCCTTCTCCTCCTCCCAGCACCGGCGCTCACTCTCAAACGCCTCTGCCTGATTCGATGCAAGCTGCCTCTCACCCGCAAGCTCTGCCTTCAGCCTCTCCATGTGCTGCCTGGAACTTTGACCTTTGACCTCCTCACCATCACTCGTCAGCCTTTGCTCCTCTCCTCCTCTGTATGCGGGATTTAACCCTACTTCATGTGCGTGCGTGAGAGGCGGAGCTTCTGCGTACTGGTTCAGAGTCTCACGTGTGCGTGTCAGCTCCTCCTCCAGGCGGTTCATCTTCTCACGCAGCAGCTCGTTCTCGCTCTTGCGCCGCTGCAGCTCATTCTCGCACACCTCCAGCTCCAGGGTACGTGTGCGCGAGTGCGTGTGTGCCTCCTGAAGCTGGCTCTGGCTGTTCTGGAGCTCAGTCCGGACCTCACGCAGCTGCCCGCGTAAGGTGACCACCTCACCCACCCGCTGAGCCAAATCAGCCTGCAGGTCCTTCAGCTGCTGCTTCAACAGAGAAATCTCACCTGACTTCTGACACACCTGGAGAGTGAGAGAGTGAAAGTGAGTCAGTGACAGACAGACAGAGACAGAGAGCGAGAGAGAGACAGAGAGAGAGAGCGAGAGCGAGAGAAAGACAGAGACAGAGAGCGAGAGAGAGACAGAGAGAGACAGACAGAGAGCGAGAGAGAGACAGAGAGAGACAGA